>CM060325.1:8189936-8229936 GCA_030674155.1 Stramonita haemastoma | reverse complement strand
CACACACACACACACACACACACACACACACACACACATTCACACACACACACACACTCACACACACAGAGATATAATATTATATATATATACATACATACATACATACATACATATATATATATATATATATATATATATATATATATATATGTATATATATATATATATATAGGCCCTATAATATATATGATATATAATTATATGTATAGTCGTCAATGGTGTTACACAACATAATGTATCCTTTCCATTACAACAGACAGAGAGAAGGAGACAGACAGATAGACAGACAGACAGACAGACTGGCGCTCCATAGACCAATTTTTATGTGTGCTGCCTCATCTTCTGTGACATTCCTGTCCTGTCCTGCTGTTCTCACCCTGCTCGTTTCAATCTCTCCGCCACAGCCATACCCAGATTCGTTATGTCGCATCCTCAGGGTCGGAAGTCCACAGGGAGGAGGATGTAATGATGCTGCTGTGGACGTGAATGTGCTTGGAGACTACTTGAGAGGGTTGTTCCAGTCTCTGGTTGTACTCTACACTTTCTACAATAATATGTGCCGGCATCAACGTGGCCTAAGAGATATAGACACCTGCAGTGTTGGTCAGGTAATTTAAGTAACACTCTTTAATTAAAATCGAATCTGTTAAGTGGATGAAGTTCGACTGTGCGGTCTGTTTTCTTGATGAGCCCACAGCACACTCACTCTGGGTAGGAGACAGCCAGAGTAAAATCTGGATAGGAGACAGCCAGAGTAAAATCTGGGTAGGAGACAGCCAGAGTAAAATCTGGGTAGGAGACAGCCAGAGTAAAATCTGGGTAGGAGACAGCCAGAGTAAAATCTGGGTAGGAGACAGCCAGAGTAAAATCTGGGTAGGAGACAGCCAGAGTAAAATCTGGGTAGGAGACAGCCAGAGTAAAATCAAACAAACAAACAAAACCAAAAAACCCACCCTATGACTATTTTGGGATTCGAACCCGTGACCTTTCAGCATGTGACCCAAGGCGCTAACTACTGTGCCAAGGCAGCTGGTTCCAAAGAGCAAATTAATTATGAACTCTGAACACAATTTTATCTCCTCAGTTTGCAACTGCCTAGTCACGAAGGGTACAACATCTGTAGTAGGCACACACATCTGTCTTGAAGACTAACACATACTGTTGTTGCAACCGATTTTCACTGACACACAAAAAAGAAATGGAGACAACTTGATTGACTTGACTAGATTTGACTGGATTTGGTATTTTCCTCAACTTAATCCTACAGAGTCTTTAGGAGCACATTAACTCACACACAAAAAATAGATAATAATAATAATGATAATGATGATGATAATAATTATTATAATAATAATAATAATAATAATAATAATAATAATAATAATAATAATAATGATGATGATGATGATGATGATGATGATGATAATAATAATAATAATAATAATAATAATAATAATAATAATAATAATAATAATAATAATAATGATGATGATATATGGGATCTATATAGCGATGAATCTTGTAGAGTACACAAATCAAAGCACTGGTGGAGGTGGAGATGGAGACATTTCGATTTGACTTGACTTAATATGGCGTTTCCCTCAACTTAATGGTAAGGAGTCTTTAGGAGCAGGCATAGCACTGCATCATGCAGGTGGTACCGTGTGTCTCATGGAAAAAGAACCTGGCGACACTCTTACTCTCTCCACTGGGCATGCTGAGTATGTTGCTGTGTGTTCGTTTAATCTGCAACAGCACTGGAACCATTTGTATCGGCGTTTGCCTTTCTTATGGACTATGCCAGTGACGTGGCGAAGGAAGGGGGGAGGGGTCTGCTGCATGGGTAACAGCTCGCTCTCCATACTTACTTACCCAGGCTTTGCGCTCTGGAGTCTAGAGAGCAGCTCCATAGTCTTCCGAGACTGACGGATGTCTACTATCATTAAGTCATGGCATGCCCTGACTTCTTAGTTTTCCCTTTAACTGTGAGGAGTCGCTAGGGCACTGTAACGTAAAAAGTTAAAGGTGTCCCATAACCTGTGTGGTCGTAGGGGAGCGAGGCATCTAGGGGCCAGCATAACTGAGGGCGGCGCCCATCTCCTCTCCCTCGCTGCTTTACCTTCCCTGACCCGAAAGAGGGCAGGCACTCACTTACAGCTGGGTGAACTTGGGGGACTGTACTGAAGCCAAGGCGCGCAAACGGTCACCCATCCAACTGGTAACCACGCTCGACGCTGCTTAACTTGACTGGGGGAAAGCGAGCACTCTGACCACTTAGCTATCCCACCCCCGATTAACGTATTGTAACGCATTGACCTTTTTCGGGTTGTGCATGTGTTGTGAGGGAGTCAAACCTGGAAGAATCCCTCCATCTCCAGGTTGTAGTGGACACACTGTTTGTGTGTGATCCTGTCTGTCAGCCATCCCACCAGCATTTGCTGAACTTCTCTTCTAGGAAATATTCACTGAAAGGGGTTTGAACATGTGGGACAAAAATGTGTTCTGCAAACATTCACACATTGGATTTCGGTTATCCGTTACAATCTCGTCTGAAGGACTTTCAAGGGAGTGACATCAACACCACAGTGCACAAATCCAACATCACTCAGTCGAGAGTGTTAATTTTAGTGCACCCTTTCCTTTTACCTTCTCATAGTGTGGTTAGTTTCTGCTGTAATTAGCACCAGCTGGCTCCAACTGGGCTGGGATGGGATGGATTAATTAGCAGCTGAGAGGAGCTAAAAGTGGGGGAAACTGACAGCTGTGATACCCATAATATGGTTAGTATTATTAACTCCAACCCCCTCGTACAGGTTCTTCAGCAGATATTCAAACCTCCGTTCTCAGCTTCCATTAAATAACGGAGTTGAAGTTTTATCCACTGGGTTAGATTCATTCTCCTTCACTTCTCTTCCCGAGTTGGCTGACATTTCAAAAGACTAACCCTTGATGAGTAGGTTTACCAGCAATCTATTGATCACCTGCATCTTCGTCTCCTATCTTCAAAGGGTGTACCGACTGTAGACGTTAAAGAATCACTGAGGTAATGCGGTTAGGGGAAGGGGGGGTGTTTTTGTCCTATTATCTTTCTCTTTTATTTGCAAACCGTTTAAAAGAGGGGAAAAAGAATATGTCAAACTTGTGGGTTTAAAAAAAAAAGAATTTGTAAAGGTGTGTGTGTGTGTGTGTGTGTGTGTGTGTGTGTGTGTGTGTGTGTGTGTGTGTGTGTGTGTGTGTGTCTGTCTGTCTGTCTGTCTCTATGTGTACGCCTGTATGTATCTGTCTTTGTAGTTGTGTGTGTGTGTGTGTGTGTGTGTGTGTGTGTGTGTGTGTGTGTGTGTGTGTGTGTGTGTGTGTGTGTGTGTGTGTGTGTGTGTCTGCGTATATGTGTCCGTGTCTACCTTTGTGTCAGTGAATGTATGCACAAAATTAATTCAGTAGGATGAAGTAGATCAGAAAAAATCTACTTGTTCCCCCATGCCTAACAGCGAATGACTGGTTGAAGGGACACAACCAGCAAACAAGCCACTAAAGCGCGGGGTTACCCACCTTTAACAAGTAGAGGGTGTCATAATCATTTATTATTATTATTATTATTATTATTATTATTATTGAATGACTGCATTGTTCTTAATATAATGTTTTGTTTTTGTGTTTTTCCCCTATAACCTGATCCAGGATATTAATGTCTTATTCAGTTATTGGCTCATTCCTCTTATCATATGTATTATGTAACTTTTGTTGTTGCTCTCTCTCTCTCTCTTTTATCACTTTAAATACCTTTCACTTAATTTCATTTCATATCACTTTAGGTCATGGCAGAATTCTCTGCGTGAAAATTCGGCTGCTTTCCCCGAGAAGAGGGCGTCGCCACAAGAGCAGCTTCACCCACTGTATTGTTTTTCTTTTCCCGTCTGCAACAGTATTTGTTTTCCTATCAGACTGGCTTTTTTCTGCCGAATTTTGCCAGGAACAACTCTCTAGTTGCCGTGAGTTCTTTTATGTGTGCTAAGTAATTATGTGTAACACACGGGACCTCGGTTTATCGTCTCTTTCGACAAACTTGCTACATTCAAGCCAAGCTGCCCTCTCCGGGGCTGTGTTGTCGCCACAAGTCCGGCGCCACACATATAAAAAAAATTGCTACTAAAGTG
Organism: Stramonita haemastoma; assembly: GCA_030674155.1. Taxonomy (NCBI): domain Eukaryota; kingdom Metazoa; phylum Mollusca; class Gastropoda; order Neogastropoda; family Muricidae; genus Stramonita; species Stramonita haemastoma. The sequence continues at coordinate 8,225,779 of CM060325.1, read as the reverse complement.
TGTACGCAAACAGCACAGCACGCTCTTGGTGCCGTGGGCTCTGTTACTGTGCAAAAGTCGGGGTAGGGCAGGACTCAAACAGGCCCTTTGTCACAATCATCTTTTCGAAACGCGCTGGGGGGGGGGGGGGGGGGGGGGGGGGGGGGGGGTAGGCGCCCATGCATGTGTGCGCGCACTCGTTTTGTGTGTGCGTTTTTTGTGCGTGTACATAGGGCGGCGGCCTTGCACTTTGCTGTAATTATTATGATGTGTACTACTACGTTTTATTGAGTACACTGTACCAGCTTTCCTTCTGACAAACTTGCTACATTCAAGCCAAGCTGTCCTCTTTGGGGCTGTGGCGTCGCCACAAGTCTGGCGCCACGCATATCAAAGATGCTAGTAAAGTGTGTATGCATACAGTAAATACTGGAACACATCCTTTTTCCCTAAGAGTACAATGCACTTACTGTAAAATTCCTCTCTCCCTATCTCTCTTCAAACACACACACACACACATGCTTTGAGAGAGAGAGAGGAGAGAGAGAGAGAGAGAGAGAGAGAGAGAGAGAGGAGGAGAGAGAGAGAGGAGAGAGAGAGAGAGAGAGAGAGAGAGAGAGAGAGAGAGAGAGAGAGAGAGAGAGAGAGAGAGAGAGAGAAGAGAGAGAGAGAGAGAGAGAGAGAGAGAGAGAGAGAGAGAGAGGAACACATAAGTACACATGCATCTGTACTTATGAACACTTTCGCACACAAAAGTGGAAACTTTTCTCTCCATACACACACAGAAAACATCCAAGAAGGGACACCATCAACACAAAACAGCACACACACACACACACACACCACACACACACACACACACACACACACACACACACACACACACACACACACAGGTGGTAGGAGTTGCATACCTTTAATAATGAAAGTGAAAGTAACAATGTCCAGGAGGCAGACAGACAGACAGACAGACAGGGAGATAGATGAATGAATGAGTATGACAGCACAGCTGAGGGGGAAACCACCAAAAAAAAATATTAAAATAAAATACAGATTCCGATTTGCAGTAAAAACACAATCATTTATAACCCAAAACACATTCCGCTTGTTCCTAGAAAAATACACAGATCTCTGTCACACTGTGACCAGGTGAGGACAAAAAAAGACAGAACAGGAAAATAAATTTAAATCGTCTGTACACATCAGATTTTTTTTGTCTTAGAATTTAGGGCAGTTGGGTGAGGGGAGGGAGGGGGGGTTATTTTTTTTCTTCTTTTTTTTTTTCCGTTCTAAGTACATGTCAGTTTTCAGTTATCAATCAGAAAAAAAATATGCTGAACACATAATATGTCATACTCACACACATACACGGTTGTGATGGTTTTTTCTTCATGTACACATGGATCGTTAAAAACTGATCGTTTACAGTGCAAAAACAGTCAAGATGTTACAGGAACCAATTCATCACTTTATATTGCATTTCACATATACACACACATACTCACACACATTTAGCAAATAAGCTCACAAATGGGAAGAGCAGGGGGGGGGGGGGGGAGGGATGGGGAAGATGGGGGAGGGGGGGTAATGGGTGATGGTGGGGGAGGGGGATGGGGGTGGGATCATAGAAGCAGAGCACCACTAGAAGATATAATAATATGTATTACGACGTACATACATCTCATGCACCATATCAGAAAAATATAATCCTCCATAATGTGAGACACAGAAATGAGACTTGGATCGAATGCAAAGTGAGCTCAGCTATCGGAATGAACATACATTTTGCTGGTGTGTGACGCAGAGAGAGAGAGAGGAGAGAGAAGAGAGAGAGAGAGAGGAGAGAGAGAGAGAGAGGAGAGAGAGAGAGGAGAGAGAGAGAGGTAGAGAGAGAGAGAGAGAGACAGACAGACAGACAGACAGACAGACAGACAGACAGACAGACAGAGACAGACAGACAGAGACGGAGAGACAGAGAGAGAGAGACGGAGGAGAGAGAGAGAGAGAGAGAGAGAGGAGAGAGAGAGAGAGAGAGAGGAGAGAGAGAGAGAGAGAGAGAGAGGAGAGAGAAAGAGAGAGAGGAGAGAGAGAGAGAGAGAGAGAGAGAGAGGAGAGAGAGAGAGAGAGAGAGAGAGAGAGAGAGAGAAACTTAAAAGAAAAGTGAGCTACAGAATCATCAAAAAACAAGATTTCAGACATATACTGACAGCTAGCACAGTTGCAATGACTGTCTTGAGAATGGGACCACATGTATTCTAGAGCCTGAACAGGGGACTTGGAGAGAGTATTACTAGACAGAATGAGTTGAAGGATTGTAAATGTTAAAAACAATCTTAACATAAAAAAACTCACTTTAGGAAGAAACAAAAAGCAGTCAAAAATTGTGCTGCAGCTAAGTGTGACAAAAAAATTTTTTTTTTTTTAATTCAGAAAAAAAAACTATGCTTCGACTCACTGGATTTTTTTTTTTTTTTTTAAACTTTCTTGACCATAGCATTCCGCCTAAAAAATCCACACATAACAAGGAGTTGGAGAGTCTAGACACACAATGAAGAGGGATGAGGAACAGACAACAACATGCATAATTATATTATTATCATATCAATTATCATTATAAGTTATGAGCTGGAAGAAGACAAAACTATACAATGCTGCATCGCCAAAATCACCACAAAAAAACAAAACAAACAAAAACACAACACCAACAACAACAAAACCCAAAACCACTGAGCGACAAGATACACATTCTTGATTTCAGGGGGAAAAAAAAAATTGTGCCTTGATGAGAACGTACTTGGAGAATTAGGTATAGCACCGAACTATCACATTTTCAAAATTCTGAAATCAGGTATGTTTGAGCTAAGCTACCTCTGAGTGATATCGCTCTTGACCCTTTCCTTCTGTGTCTGTATTGGAGAATGGGGAGCTGGGTTTGTTTTATGGTGTTCTTGACTGCTTAGCAAACCACCAAGGCCATTTTCAGATCTAAAGGAAACAATATCAGTAGCAAATCCATAGGGATCATCTCGCATCCAATAATGATCTTCAAAATTGGAATAGATAAATTGATAAATAAATAGATTTTAAAAAAAAACAGTATACACTAAAAACCCATCTGAAAAGCTGAAAGAGAAACTACACTTTGTATAAATCATAAAGCAATACTTCAGCTTTTTTATTTCATATGGGTTGACTCCACATTTATATTCAGCCAACCATCACACCCCCCCCCCCCTCCCTTCCCTTAAAAAAGTCCTTACAAAATATATCACAAACAGTTACAGAGAGAAAAAAAGGCAATTCATATTATGCACCAAGTGAAAAACAAGGTACAATGAAGATGCCCTAGAATCAGATTTGAAAAAGGAGGTATTTGTTGACAAATACACAGATAGGTATACAAAGGAGACTAATTAAAAAAAAAAAAAAAGTAACAAGGAGAGAGCTAAAAGACCCCCCCCCCCCCCAAAACCACAAAAAAACAACAACAACAACAACAACAACAACAAAAAAACAAACAAACAAACAAAAAAAAAGGGAAAACATAATATAAAAGCAAGAAAGAGACAGCAGAAAAAAGCTAAAGAAAACAACAGAAAGTAAGCAAGACAGGACTAGGAGAAAGAAAAAAAAAGGGGGGGAGGGAAACAGAAAGAAAGAGTAACAGAAAAGAAGAAATTTCTGGCACAAAATTTCTACAAGCTAAGATAAGAAAAAAAAAAAAAGGACACAAATTGAATACACTTGTGTGTCTATGCTGAAATCAGAAAAGTGGTAGACAAACACATTTTATTTTAAATCTAAAAAAAAAATCAAAACACTAAAAACAGTATACACAAGTATAACTATGCACAAAATTGCAGATCCAAGGAACTTCAGTTTTGGCCCATGGCAAAACATGTCACCAGACTACATTCTCAAAAAATAAGAAGGTACAAAATAGTGAATCTCATGAATGAAAAGGTGTGGGGGGGGGGGTATTGCCATGATAATAATATGAAAATCTGGCAAGAAAAAGGAAGGGGAAAAAAAATTGCAGACACAACCTCTGGCTGCTCACGAAGGTGAACATGACAAAGGCACATATCTCTCTCTCTCTTTCTCTCTCCTGACGCTTCACCACTTTTCTCTGGTGTTTATATTTTATGCACAAATGGAATGTTGAGATTTGGTTCCAGAATGGTAGTAGTGGTGTGGTGGTGTTGGTGGTTTGTGTGTGTGTTTGTGTGTTGTGTTGGTGGTGGTGTGTGGTGTGTGTGTGTGTGTTGTTTGTGTGTATGTGTGTGTCTTTGTGTGTTGGATTCATACATGTATGCATGCGTGCATAAATGTGTGTTTGTGTGCATGTATACACATAACATGTATGCAGGTATGGATGCCTGTTCTATGCATGTCTGAGTCAGTAAACTAATATACATAATATATGTGTATGACACGGTGAATGTTAACTTAAATACATGCGCATGTGTCTCTGTTTTCAAACAACACCAATGCCTTTGTTGTGCATATACGCATATGTGTACATGTAGCAGGGAACATTTTCTTCATACCAGCACTTCTCCAAAATAAGAGACCCAGACGAAAAAAGCACATGCCTATATACACATGACACATTTAGAGTACACTGCATATTATTTGTGTGCATCATCTTATGGTGATATACATCCAATTTACCTTTCACTGACACACATGCATGAACGCACGAATGTGAGAGCACACACACACACACACACACACACAAACACACACACACACACACACACACACACACACACACACACACACACACACATACACACACACACACACCACACCACAAAACAAACACACACACACACACACACACACACACACACAAAATACACCACACACACAACACACACACACACACACACACACACACACACACACACACACATGAACACACTTACTGATCACATCAAATTCATGTGATACTTAACAACACTGAGTCCTTCAAGCACAATGGCGCAAAGAGATGAAAGATGAGGACAACTACAACGGTGCATCATCAAATGACACAGTTAACCAGATCAGCCACTGCAATGCAATCAACATCATCCAAAGAAACTTCCCACCACATTGGCTCTTGTCAAAACCAAAACAGAAATTTCTGGAACCATTGCCTACAAAGTGCAAATAGACATTTTTTTTTTCTTAAAGCTCAATGTATATTCTTAGTGCATATAGAACATGTACATCCACATATGAATTGGTTTATCAAAAATCAGAGTCGCAAACCTGTTGCAAGTAATGAAAAATAAAAAGGATACACCCCAAATTTTTTTTTTAACATTTCAACAAATGCAACTGGGTTTTTCTTCTAGAGTCCTGCTAAATTAAACAAGAAAAGTGCAGGATACAAAAATTTTCATGGATGCCCTACAATACTATCCTGTATGTTTTGACAATAAATTCATTTTCCAAAAACCACAGATTTTTTTTTTAAACTGTCAACAATTTCAGAGTTTTCACACTTAAGAAAAAAAAAAAAAGCTTTATCAAGCAGCAATACTAAAAAGTTAAGAAAAGTATTATTGGGAAATAAAGTTTATGAATAATTTGTTGATGTATTCCAGCGGGAAAATTCGAATACAGTACTTTATAAGATTATTGTCAGTCTTTTTTCTTCTTTCTTTCTTTTTTTTTTTTTTTTTTTTTTTTTAAATATCGCTGTCACAGGTGACAAAAATATAAGAAAAATAACTGACAGGAGTTCAGGTCACAATACAAGTGATGAGTCTGTAGATCGAATTTGCATCTACGCATGTTTGTTTTGGCTGTGTGTATGTGTGTGTGGGGGGGGGGGGGGGGGGGGGGGGGGTAGGTTAAAAGACAAAAAAAAATCTTTAAAAATGAATAGAGACATAAAACGATATCTAAGCTAAACAAAGCATACACCAGATTCTTGTACATCTTGGTGGAAATTGTCTGTTCTGTCTGCCTCATTGTGATAATTAATATTAACCTTAATTAGGGGTTTAATTATTCAAAAACAAAAGTAAAAAACACAAACCAAACCCCCTTCCCCCAACCCCCCCCCACAAAAAAAACAACAACAAACAAACAAAAACAAACCAGCTGCACAGAATGCCAAATTGTCTTCATTTTTTTGATGATATGATAATGATCATAAAGATTTGAATTGTTACAATTATTTTAGTACTTGTGTGTGTGTGTGTTGTATATGTGTGCATGCATGCATGTGTGTATGTGTCCGTTGCGTGTGTGTGTGTGTGTGTGTGTGTGTGTTGTGTGTGTGTGTGTGTGTGTGTGTGTGTGTGTGTGTGTGTGTGTGTGTGTGTGCGTGTGTGTGCATGCATATTTTGCTTATTGTCACTCTATTTGGTTGTTCCTGTTTAACTTTGCAAACAGATCATCACAATGATATTCACTTTAGCTCATTCAAAACAGATTGAAGGAAACAGACTCCAGCATTAGCTTAAAAAGCATTAATTAAACCAAAAACAAAAATCCAATGTCAAAAACTCATCAACCTAACCCTTACAACTGACTAGACCAACTGAAATTCACCAAATGTATTCCACTTTAGGCTGACGATAGCAATCAATGCATACTAGCAGGGACTGTTACATCGGGGAAGATCAATGCTCAAATACACCATGACCCCAAACACACAACAAGGACATCAAGTCTGTTTGTATGAAGACAATTTCCAACGGGTGCGTCAATCACTATCGCCATGAATGGAATGAATAAATAATATACAAGAGATGGCCAGAATTATTCAGTAAACACTCTCAAACTAGTGACTCTTCAATTCACAAACGATAATTCATTTGTTAGAGATAACTGACAAGCCAAGACTATCTCACAAATCGAAGGTGAAATTTTCGAATGAAACTTTCATCAAAGACATTATGTGAGCAGCTCCAAGAATATTACATCATCAATTCATGTTGCTTAACGCCCCCCATTACCTACAAAAAGCAGCTCTGGGATGTCACTTACACAAAAAATTAAGACTTGGGTTAAAATCTTAGCAGATATATACAAAACTATTTTTTTTATTTTTTCAAATGCAACCAGTGCGAATTCAACAACCACCCCATATATAAGCAACAGTAATCATGATCATGAACATTCACCAGTAAGGTCAAGAGCTCGTTTACATAGATAGGATGAAGTAGTACGGCCACTGGCATTTAGTCCATCAAGAATTTGCAAAAAAAATTATATTTGCAGTGCTCAAAAAACATTTTTTTCTGTAAAAATATCCAATAATCCCAGCACTTTCACTGGAAAAAGGGGAAAGGCTAGGTTTGGGGTCAGAGGGGACATCAAAATAATTTTGTTTTATTTTAACAACAATTTTAAAAAATTACATTCCCACAATTACAGAACACACTTAAGTGTACCAATGATAAACAGACCTATACAATCACATATGAAGAAATTTTTTTTTTTTTTTTTAAGTTGAAAACCAATACTTTTTTTGGTTGAAAACCAATATCCCATGTTGGGTTTTTTCTGACAGTATCTACATGAGGAATTCTGGACTTTTGTTTCTGATGTTGCCTGGTATTGGGGCCACCATGGACTGCCTGCTTATACAGCTGAGTGATGATCCCAAGCTGGAATCATGCAAACAGCTACCTGAATACACTGGGACCTAAATACACAACAGACAAACAATATCGTCAGAGTCCCTATCATTTTCACCAGCTGTAAGCTCCTCTTTAAGGCTTCCTAAACAAGCTGAATCCCATTCAGCTAGGCTAACATTAGTGACCCAGGCCAACCCTAGGATGTTTTTGGCTTCTGAAGATATCAACCATGAGGTCCTTCAGCACTGTGCTCACACCTAAGGCTGTGGAAATTTTATGACACACTCTTATGTTTACATTTCACCCAGTCATTAATTCACTAATTCATTCATTCATTCATCCATTTATTCATTTATTCATTCCCCCCAAAAAGAGATAAAAATCAGTCCAGATTGACCAGCAGCAGGGAACAGAACACACTCCTGGCTTCCCTCTAACAACAGAAGATTCCACAGAGAAAAACTTAACAGGCAACGCCCCACCTTGTGCCTTCTCATCACATCAACAAAGTACCAACCATCTAAAACCTAAGGAAACTGCCTGTTCATCAATCACAGGGAGCAAAACTGTCAGGAAAACACAAAATGCCCCCTGCCCCCACTAGCAGGGCTCTGCAGGCAAATTCTCCAGACAACAGAACTAAACCAGGGCAGGGGAAGATCCTTGCCACACATGATCTCCAACAACATAAGTGACCCCTGAGTATAGACAGCACCCTGCCATCTGTCCTCAGCTTCTCTGGAATGACGTCTACACGCTAACTCACCCTGACACTTTTCCCAAACTTGTCTTTAGCTGGAAATGGTCTGTGCCCCGTTCATACCTTCAGTCACCTACAACAGAATCTGTTGCGAAAAGTTGTTGAAGGATGGTGCTATCTGACATTAGGAATGAACAGACATGTTTCTTCTTCTCTGTATGTGGTGTTTGTATTTAAGTAAATCCTCGGAGGTCAGAACAAGTGTGCCTAGATGGCAAAAAATCTGAAATCTACCATACACACTGTCTTCTAAGCTAGTGTGTACTTAACAGTCTTAAAGTGATATCCAGGTGATTTGTATTGGATTGGATTGGATTGGATTGGATTGGATTGGATGGTATTATATTCTATTGTATATCATTTTCAATCACAGGACATTTCTCTGCATGACATTCAGGCTGCTCTCCCCATGGAGCGCACACACCATAGGAACAGCACCACCAATGTAAAAATTATTTTGTTTGCGTATGTATATCTTTCTCCATGACAGTTTTTTAAACCAAATTTTGCCAGGGACAATTGAGTTCCCTTGTTGCTGTGGGTTCTTTTGAATGCGCTTTTAAATGTGGTTTATCGTAATGATGTCATGTCCTGAAGGACATATACACCACTAGCGCTTGATATAGCCTTCAAAAGTTAGTGTTCACTAGCTACATAATCAGTATTGCAGATTCAAAGTAAAGATTTTGTGACCATTTCCAAACATCTCTTTTGACTGACTTTTCCATCCAATTCTCTTCAAGCGAGCTACTAGGTGCCGGGTTGAGGTTAATATCTGCATCCTAAGGCCAACGTTGTTTATGAAACTATCAGAGTTCAGATAGAAAACTGTTCACAGCAATAACAACTGAGCAATAGATGTGTAAACAACAGTTTTATCAGCCAACTGAAAAACATGACAGATATTGAGTACATAACAGTCTACTAACATTTGTCATGTCCTTAGAGAAATTGAGCTATTTTACAATTTTTTCATTATCAACAATACTTTTTAACACATTTCACCCCTGAAACTACATCTGCATCCAGACATTTTTCATGTTTTACAAAAACAAAAAATCTCAAAGAGAGGGACAGATTTAGCAAACTTTACATTATTGGCAATACACTCTATTACACTTCATATCTGACACTACTACGGCCTCCAAACATTTGTCAAGGCTTTGAATAAAAAAAAACGAGAGAGAGAGAGATTTCACAAATCTTAGACTATCTACAACACTTGCTATTTTATACACTGTACTACACATATGAAAACTACAGCAAAACTGAAAACTCCTAACAACAATTCTTTAAAAAAAAAAAATAATTTAAGTGTAAGCCCTGCTATTTCTAAAGCACAAATTTGCACCATTTTGTTTCAGTGTTTCCTATATTCACCTACTTATTACTTTGTCTTTTTTTTTTTTTTTTAATCGAACAATCTATGAGCTCATAAACAGAATTTGATAATGATTTTCTTTTCAAACCTACAGACGAGGCCTCTAAGTTTGCAACAGTTCTCCTTTCTCAGCACATTAATTTGTCACCAAAATCTATCAGGAGTTTCCCATGAAAAGCAGTGGGGGTCAGCTCTTCCCTGTTAACAGCATTAGCACTAGGGGGGACCTCACGACAGCAAGCACCCACGTCTATGTACAGCTTCTGTTACTGTGATTGAGTTTGTTTCTCTCTATTCTTGAATGAGTGAAAGTACATAAGAAAAGTGAAAATGAAAAATGTTCTCACTCTTGAAACAATATTGTCCTTTGAATATTCTGAGTTCTAAGATACTGTTGCAGTCTGATGTGGTGATATCATTCTTCTCACTTTCTTCATGTTTTCCATTTAATCTCTACATATGTATGTGATGAATGAAGTGTGAACAAGGTGTCATTGTCTTGCATTAAACGAAACACACACGCACAAAAATTGAAGGACACTCTGCTCCAGAGATGAAAAGAATGTTTCAAAATGACACTGAATCATTTCTGCCTTGACTGGTGTTCCAAATTCCAGTGAACTTGCATACATAGCTTGGTCAACCTTTTGGAACAGTTTTATTTTGCTATGGAGGGGGGGGGGGGGGGGGGGGGAGTTAGAACATTGTTTTTTTAAACTATGACAAGATTGTCATTCTTGGTTATCTTTTCTGTTTGCATTTTATTCCAGAACTCCAAAAGGGTTCAGCACTTTATTCTGAACTGTTAAAATTTTTGTAAATCAAGGTAACACATAACTTTGAAGTTAGATTTCTCCCCACTCTTCATTCTTGACGTTTTCTTTCTGTTTTTAAAAAAACTTTTGATGTAAAAACACAGAAGCAAGAATCCTAAAAACAAATCAAACAGCTCTTACCTTCAATGATTTACAGTACTGAACAACAAATCAGAATCTATACCAGTGGCATATTTCCCTATCTAACTAACATTCTTTTTTTTTAAGCTAAGCTGGGAGAACGCATCCGTCATCTGCCTTAGCCTATGTTTAAGCGCACAACAACGTTCACTTCAAGAAACAAACCATGACAAAAACTCTACACAAAATGATGATACTATGACACTGCTACAACACATATGGTATTCAACATGGTAGTGATCTCACCTTGGTCAAAGAACTAAAACAACTACAATAACAACAACGAAAGAGAACCACATGAATCATATATATCTATATATAACCACCGTAATATGAGAAAAAGGGATACATAGAAATAAAACTGTGCTGTACACCAAAAAACCGCTGGAAGAACTGGATAATAACTGAACACATGGTGAATATTGTTGGGAACTTTGCGTGTCTGATCGTTCATAAGCTACACCAGACCTCAATTACACATTTCACACTAAGAAATCCACTGCCACTATCATACCATACCATACCAAGACACACAATGGCCCACAGGGAAAAAATACCTCTCCCTTCCTCTAACCTTCCCCCCCCCTTCAAAAAATAATAAGCAAACACCCTCCCCCTAAAAAAAAACAACACAGCAACAACAACCCCCACTCACCCACCTATCAAAACCTTTTACCATCACAAAAAAATATAAGAACACTCCCTTTTCCTCAAAGATCAACAATACACACACACAAAAAAAGCATAATACCAAACATTTTTTATATCTTATGACATACAAACTGCACCAGCAACCTAGCAGACATATCCAACACACGAAAGCAAAGACGAAGCATATCATCGTTATTATTGTCGATTTCGTTGCACGACTATGGTTCTTTAGATTAATTCTTTCTGGTTAATCATCTGTCAAATAATTGAGCTCTTTTCTTTGTTCTCTCTTCTTTGTCATTTCTATTGCTTTTTTTTTTGTTTCCCAAGCCCAGAACAAAGCAGAATGCACTCAGACACTACAGAGGATTGTACCACAGCAAAAAGAAAATACAAACCCCTCAAAAACCAAAGACCCCAGCAGTTCAGGGGCTGAGCTGTATAGCCAACGATTGTTGAAAGTTAAAGACATAGTATTTCCTTCACTTTAGGTATAGTGGTTCATAATGTGTAGTTTAGTGGAGTGTAACATATTCTGTGTGTGTGTGTGTGTGTGTTTGCGTTTGGTGTGTGTTGTGTGTGTGTGTGGTGTGTGTGTGTGTGTGTGTGTGTGTGTGTGGTGTGTGTGTGTGAGTGAGCATCAGCATATGCGCATGCTCATATGTGTGTGTGTGTGTGTGTGTGTGTGTGTGTGTGTGTGTGTGTGTGTGTGTGTGTGTGTGTGTGTGTGTTACAAATGTTTGAATAACTAATACATTACCTTGACAGTTTTCTTTTTTTTTTTACTCTTCTTGGGGTAAATTATTTTTCTAGGAGCATGGACCAGGGATTGATTTGTTTCTTTCTTTTTTATTATTTTATTTGGTTTTTGCTTTTGATTTGGGCTTTTTCCTTTATTTCTGTATGTACATATATGAAGGGCGGGTTTGTACAAAGCTTTATTGTATTTTGCATATCATATGAAAAAATTCACCGCCAGTAGAGTTTTCTACTTAACACTTTTCACAGAAAAAAATGTACAATTAAAAAAAAAAAAAAGCCAAAAAAAAAAATCAAAAAGCAATCAAAGTTTCAACAAAGACCTCGGCAAAAGAATTGTTTAAAGTTTCTTTGAGCACAAAAAGTCATTTGAAGCATTTGCAATCAGTCAGCCTGATGATTTGTAGTTGTTGTTCTTATTTTTTTAGAAATTACTGACATACAGACTGTTTTTTGTGATATTTTTTCTCCTCAGGCTGAGATATTCAATCTATAATCATGATTGTAATATGCTTAAAAGAAAAAACCTCACTGATCTAGTACTCCTCTGAAGCCAAAGAGTACAGCTGCCTACATGGTGAGGTGTTTTGTTGAAAACAGCTATCAATACACACACAAAATTCTCATCCAATGTGCATTCTCACAGAGACTCCCAGGCGTGTTAAGATAGAGTGTTGATCTGGGTGACCCCTGGAGCTTAAACCAAGGCCCATGTGCGAATGCACGCAGAACATCCTTGCAAATGTTCATACCCATTCCGCCTTTTGAAAGAGTAGGCCATACGCACTGGTAAGAATGGATGACCAAATAAGATTATCTTTAAACCTTTTCCCAACGGTAAGCCCACTATAGGGTAACCAACCATCTCCTAACCCTTCCCTCTGTATCACACACTACCGGGTTACAGTAGCATACAAAGGTGCTCAGTGTACATGTACTGGGAAAAAGGAAGGGAGAGTGCTCAACTTTTAAACGCATGCACACTGGTGTCATGTTTAGACATCTACTCCGATGTCAGAATAAGGCTACCATACAGGTGGGTAAAACTGTCATATGTAAAAATCTCACCACTGGGGAACCTCAGAGCTCTGCTGAGGAACAAAAAAAAAATGTATATAAAAAAAAATGTTCTCATGATTTGTCTATAGCTACAAAAAACTTCTTGTTTAAACAGGGGAAAAAAGTTCAAAAGATTAGAACAAAAAAGTTATATAGTAATGATACAACCTCCCTTTACAAGCATTAACAACAAAATCAATACCACCATTTTTTTTTCTAGAGCATTTACAAAATTATCAAGCAAAAAAAAAAAAAAAAAAAACAACCTTACCAAAACAAAAAAAAAACCAAATCCAGCTCATACAATATTCACAAATCAAATCACAAAATGGTTTATAATAACAAAATACAGCAGCAGCTAACACGCTATGTATCACACATCACTATTCAGTTTACCTGTAGCTACACTTCACTACTAAAAACATTCTTGTCTTCAAGACACTGGACAGACACTGCTACTAATCCACTTTGGTATCATCGTTTGTCTCATGGATGCAAAATGCAGCTTCCCACAGAGAAAGAGAAACTTTTCCTTTGGCATCAGCCATCATTCACACTTTTCCAGGCACAGCTGTGTACACACACACAGAAAGACACTATGTGACCCTGACAAAAAACAAACAAACGACAAACAACACACACAGGCATGCACGTATGCACATGCGCGTAAACACACACACAAACACACACACACACACACACACACACACACACACACACACAAATTTCTGTCAAAACCATTTTTTAGTGGATAGACATTAAATCGACACACAACACACACACACACACACACAAACTATACATTGCTGCAGCCAACAAATACTATCAGCAACCTAGATAAACTGTAACATCATGACAGCATCAAGACTTAGAGCATTTTAGCCACCACAACAATATTATACACCTTGCTATGCACGTAATGCTTAACAGACTAAAAGATACATGGTAATCACCCTAAGACTGCTATTAGAAGTACTTGTTTAATGCACAACTAATCTCTTGCATACACGAGTGCGCTCCAAATCTTTTGACCAGTTTCTTGTTACATTCAGTTTCATCACATCCCATACAGCGATAACGCAAAAAAAAATGTGAAATAATCATAGCCATCTTCTTGTACTTCACACTAAAGAAATAAAATCTGAACAGATTATTTTCATTTTCCTTCAGTTTCATTTCAATCCACATACAGCGATATTGAAAACTCTGAAACTATTTATGTCTATCTTCATTGTACTTCCAGCCACTAAAAAAAAAAAAAAAAAAAAAAGAAATAACTGATATATATCAATCTTCATTGTACCCTCAGTTTCAGTTACAATCACATACAACGATAATAGAAAAAAAAATGATTAGAATAATTGATGTCTATCTTCACTGTACCTCCACCCACTAAAAAAAATCAAATAATCAATATCCATCTTCATTATACTTCTCAGCCACTGTAAAAGAAAACACACCAAAAAAACCTGCAATAATCAATTTCTCTCTTCACTCTCTTCTTATTGCAATCTCAGTCACTGAAAAAAAAAAAATTGAATAATCAATATCTATCTTCATTATACTCTCAATCACTGGAAGAAGAAGAAAATAAAACCACCCTGAAATAATACTGTCTACCTTCACAGTGCTCTCGGTTGCTGGAACACAAACTTGCTTATATCAAAACCCACACAATATTACCTGCACAAGGTGGAATGAAATCACACAATTTTTCAAAACAATATATCTGGTTGTGTTTTAGTTTTCCTCAAAGAAGTCACAGCAGTGGAACATTGAAATCCAAACATAATCATTTTGCCAATGCAAGCTGGAATCATATCAAGTTTTTGTTGCTGACACATCCTTTTCTGTTTCTGCACAGAGATGAAAAAGTGTGTGGTATATCGCATGTAACTAAACTGCTTTTCATGAAAAATCCGCTAGGCAACTGCCTGAGTAACTGCATTAAACTTTATCTGATAGTCAGCCCTCTTGATGAATGCTAGGCATTTACTTCTGCAACTCTTAAAATGCTAAATACTGACATGAACTTTGGAACTTCCGCATGCACCCTTGATTAACTGCTGCATGCTTACACATAGCAGATAAGCACTGCAGGTCGTGTGTTAGGTAGTTTGGCAGTTTGTCAACACACCCCCATGTTTAGTCTTACAAGTATCTTCATGGTTGAAATCGCAAATCCTGTTCTTAAGAAGACTGGGATCAGTTTCCTGCATTAGATCATTCATCTTTTGTCCACCACTACGACACATCGACGATGAAAGGTTTGTGCTAAGGGATTGTTTGGTATTAACACAAAGATGTTGCACTCCACTGATGCACGACCACACAACAGATTTTCATTTTGGTGATGCCACAAAATTTTTTATCATAAACAAAACACACACCATAATTAAATAAAATGGCACACCCGATCAGAGCCGTATTGGTCTGTATGCATATAGGCACACCTTCTGCCACAAACACTTTCAAGTTATGTACACACACATGCACACACACATGGACGCAGCCGCATGCATGCACGCACGCATGCACACACAGAACACACACATGCCACACACACATGCGACACACGACACACACACCACACTCACACACACACACACACACACACATCTAAGTTTATGGACACAAAAACTGACATCTGAGTATGCATGCGCACGTGCGCACACAACACACACCACACACACACACACACACCATATACACTCTTTTACAATATATTCAATCAATAATCAAGGCCATATTTAGCTCAATAAAAATACATCCAAATCATACCAACTCAACAACAACCCACACCATACAGCAAACAATCATACTTAAAAAAAAACATTTTTTTAACACAAATAGGTGGGCTGGAATTACTTTGGTACATTTGTACATCCCTCAACAACACACAAAAAAAACCCAAACCCAACACACAAAACCCTTCCAAAAAATATAATAATAATAACAACCCAACTAGGTACACGTGGCAATGATTTTATCTTCCACAGTAATTTTTTGTTTTCTTTCAGCAAAAAAACAGCCTCAATCCTTGTGTGGAGATTATGTCAATCATTGACCACTCCATGTCTGCAATATTTTACCGTGATTTTATCTGGCAAACCCTGACTTAGGCAGACTTTTCACTGAATGAAAGAAAGAAAGACAATTTGGTTCATAATCTTCATTGGTAAATGTAAAACAAAATGTAAAAAAAAAATTAAGTCTTATTTAAAACTTTTTTTTATTATAGTTTTTGGTTTATTATTGTTGTTGTTTAGTGTGTGTGTGTGTGTGTGTGTGTGTGTGGTGTGTGTGTGTGTGTGGTGCGTGTGTTTGTGCGTGTGTGTGTGTGCTGTGTGTGCGTGTGTGTGTGTGTGTGTGTGTGTGTGTGTGTGTGTGTGTGTGTGTGTGTGTGTGTGTGTGTGCACATGTGTGTGCGCGCATGTGTGTGTGTGTTTGTGTGTATTTTGTTTATAGTTATCCAACTCATCTCCCACTTTATCATTTTCTTATCTCCCAGCTTTTACCATTCTAAAGACAACTTCGCAAAAACAAAACATCCATTTTTGTGAGTTACAAATAAACAAACAAACAAAAAACCATCCTGTTGTACATACAAAAAACCTCCACAGTACGCTTACTGAGAAACTTCCTTTGGTACAGAGAGCGACGTCCACACAACATCACGTTATCAAAATATCAAGAACCCAGCAGAACCCCCCTTTGTAAGTACTACCGAAAAACACGCGCGGAATGAAATGCCCCGGACACACAAAAAAACAAATCACAAAATTTCCCATGGAATATCATCGCTCACCACCAAAACTCTCAAGTACCACTCCAAACAAACCACCCAATCAACAAATAGGTCCAGCCTACACAAAATACGACATCTTCCAAAAAAACAAAACAAACAAACAGAAGATTTTGATTCCACGTTTACTTGGTCAGGGAAGGAACAGTGGTGGTGGCGGTAGTGGTGTGGTGGTGGTGGTTGCATGAATGAACGGAGGAACGAACGCACGAACGAACGGTGTATGACACTCAACCAGTCTCCCAGCTCTTCTTCTCCTCTCGTCTTTTCCTGACAACGCACATGGCAGGGAGGGGGGGGGAGGTGGGAAGGGGGGAGAGGGGGGGAAGAGCAATGGATGGGTGGGGACGACTAGCGTCACAGTGAAGGCTCATGTAGGCAAATCGTAGTTGTCAGGTTCCGGGGTAGGGTGGGGGGTCAGCAGGGATCTGAAGTCATCGTGTCCAGCAGGATTTGATCTCCATGAAGCAGCTCTCATGTCTGTTGCACTGGTCCACTGGGTCATCGTATGCACACAGGTGTCAGAGGGTTATTTTATCATGTTTTTCTAGAATGGCTTTTCATTCATATATCTATTTATTCTATCCTGTTATGTCATCAGCAGTTTCTCTGCATGAGATTCGGGCTGCTTCTCAAGACAGTTATTTTATCATGTTGTTCTAATGCCTTTTTCATACATTTTTTAATTATTTTTTTTTTTATACCACTTTATGTCAAGCAGATTTCTCTGCATGAGATTTGGGCTGCTCTCTAAGACAGTTATTTTTCATGTTGTTCTAAATGCCTTTTTCATACTTTTTTTTTATTTGATTTTTTTTATACGCTTTATGTAACAGCACAGTGCACAAATCCAACATCACTGAGTAGGGCCTAGTCAAGAGTGCTAAATTTAGCGTGCTTCTTCCTTTTACCAGTCCATGTGTGGTCAGTCCCCGCTATAAATAGCACCAGCTAGCATGGGCTGCTCTCATCAAAACAGTTATTTCATGTTGTTCTAAATGCCTTTTTCATACACATCTTTTTTTTTATGTCACATCAGATTTCTCTGCATGAGATTCAGGCTGCCCTCCACAGAGGAGAGCGCGCTGCCACAAGTGCAGCGCCTACCCATTATTTTTTAAAATTTTTCATATCATTCTGTATGTTCTGTTTTACTTTATATATTTTAAGTTAGTTTATAATTATGTTCTGTATGTTGGAGATGTAGTTTTACAGGCTTTTAGAGAAAGCTTTCATTTCTATATATTCCACAAATTCAAAATGTAGTTTTACAGGCAATAGAGACAGCTTTCATTTTTATATATATTCTACAAATTCAAAATGTGCTTGTACGGAAATTTGAGAAATCTTTCATTTCTATATATTCTACAAATTCAATTGTAGTTATTCAGGCATAAAAGACAGCTTTCATTGCTATATACATTCTACTAATCCAAAAGGTAGTTTTACAGACCTTAGAAATGAATTTCATTTCTATACATTTTGCAGGTTTTAAAATATTGTTCTACTGATGAATTTTATTGTGCTTTTAAATTAGACTTTTCTTCATGAATATCTAAGAGAGCTCTTTTATCATTCAAAAGTAAGCTTACCAGACCTTACGTTCTATCTAATCTCTATTACTCTAATAAAAAATATATTAAAATTTGTTTTAAAGGCCAGTCACTTTACAAGGAGGCTTACAGTAACGCATCTTCCTCCAATCCATTTTTGGGTTTCAACACAATCACAGGTTATCAGCTTTATCATAATCATTCTTCCCAAAGTAGAAATACAGCTACCATCACAAGAGGGAAGGGAAAAAAGTGTCACAAAAATCTCACCATTGCTGAACCTCGCAGCTCTAGCTGAGGAACAACAACAAAAAAAGTCATCTAAGAAACAAGAACAGCACCTACATGCATAAATATGGGGGGATGGGATAGTCTGGTGGTTAGAACATTGCACTCACAATCTGATAACCCAGGTTTGAATCCCATTCAAAGGGATATTTTCCCCTGGAGTTAAATCAGTACAAACTCCACTCTCCCCAAAAGTCCTCGGATGAGACTATAAACCAAGGCCCTGAGTGTGAAAACACGCAGAACCTCTGGCGCATATGTTAAATCCTGTTCTGCTTTTCAAAAAAGTAGGTCACTGTGTGCCAGTGGGAACAGATGACAAACTTTACAAAACTGCATACACACAGGGACTGGATGTAAAAAAAGCACATTAGTGCTTATTCTATTATCCTTGATATAAAAAAATAGGTAAATAAAGAAATAAAAAGATAATAAATAAATAAAAAGAGGCAGACCAAAGAAGAGATGGGAGGACAACATCAGCAAATGGACAGGCCTAGAACTCAACAAAACCCTGAGAAAGGCAGAACAGAGAGAAGAATGGAGGGAACTGGCTGTCAAGTCTTTATGGGTACCCCCACGGTCGCCAGACTAAGAGAGGGATAGATAGATAGATAGATAGATAGATAGATAGATAGATAGATAGATAGATAGATAGATAGATAGATAGATAGATAGATCGATAGATCGATAGGTAGGTAGATAGATAGATAGATAGATAGATAGATAGATAGATAGATGGATAGATGGATAGATAGATAGGTAGATAGGTAGATAGATAGATAGATAGATAGATAGATAGATAGATAGATAGATAGATAGACAGAAATAAATAAATACACTGTCTTCTATGCACTGTTTGGGCACTACTGCTCAGTACTTGGTAGTGTATGACATGCAGAAGAGAACGCACCTCGTTTCCCAGCAGAGCGTTCAGGCCGTCGCACCACATGTGGTACTCATACTCTGTGCCTGCCATGAAACACAGAGGGTCTTCCTCTGCCTCCGTCACTATGCTGAACGCCAGTCTGCCGCCCTGGTTCTGTGGACAAATCATACCAAAAAATGATTTTTTTTGTGTGTGCGTAATTAATACTTTATCAAATCATACTTGTTTTGATATAAACTATATATATGTTCTCCATCCAAAACGATTTTCAGGAAAACGGAGTCAGTACCAATGTTAACTCCACGGAGAAAAATCCCCTCAAAAACTACCACAACCAAGAAATGAACCTATGACCTCAGTTACCATCATTTTTATTTCATTTCATACACTTTATGTCACAGCAGATTTCTATCTGTGAAATTCGGGCTGCTCTCACCGGGAGAGTGTCACAGTGTGTCACCACAAGTGCAGCGCCTACCCATTATATTTTTTCTTTTTCCTGCATGCACCTGTATTTCCCTATCAGAGTGGCATTTTTCTACAGAATTTTGCCTGGGACAACCCTCTTGTTGCTGTAGGTTCTTTTACATGCCCTAAATAACGATGTGCAACACATGGGACCTTGGTGTTTCATCTCATCCAAAAGACTATCACCCAGACCACCCCTCATGGTCTAATGAACGTTAAATCCTATTCCACTTTTCATAAGAGTAGGCCATTGTGTGCCAGTGGGAACAGAAGACAATATTTACAAAAACTGCATGCACACGGGGACTGGATGAAAAAAAGCACATGAGTGCTTATCCCATTATCCTCGATATAAAAGAAAGAATAATAAAAAAAAAGAATAAATAAATTAAAAATAGATGGGAGAAAAGTTTTAGGCCCCAAATGGGATTCGAACCACCCTTCACTTCCAACCTGGACTTTTCACTTTCTATGCAGGTGCGTTACCTCTATACCAGCAATCTATCAGACCACAAGTTTGATGCTCTAACCACAAAGCAAAGTGACCTGACACAACAGCACACTAAGCCAGGGGGACAGGATAGCCTAGTGTTCAGAACATTGCACTCGCAATTTGACAACCCAGGTTCGAATCCCGCTCGAGGGGATTTTTCTTCTGGAGTTAACATCAGTGCTGACACCAATCCTCTCAAAACGTCTTTCAGATGAGACTATAAACCAAGGCCCTGTGTGTGAACGCACGCAGAACATCTTGCGCACACCTTAAATCCTGTTCTGCTTATTGTAAGAGTAGGCCATCGTGTGCCAGTGGGAGCAAAACTGCATACACAAGGGGACAGGATGAAAAAAAGCATATGAGTGCTTATTCCCTTATTTATTTTATTTTATTCTATACCACTTTATGTCACAGCAGATTTCTCTGCGTGAAATTTGGGCTGCTCTCCCCGGGGAGAGCGCGTCGCCATAAGTGCAGCGCCTACCCATTATATTTTTTTCCCCATCAGGGATGGTGTCTAAACACAACACCTGTGTGCATGCTGGTTTTTTTCTTTTAATAATTTTGTCATCCGCTCCTACCGGCACACGATGGCCTGCTCTTCCGAAAGGTGGAACGGGATTTTAACGTGTGCGCAAGATGTTCTGCGTGCGTTCGCACACGGGACCTTGGTTATAGTCTCATCCGAATGACTTTGACATTCAGTTTGATTTTTTTGTCAAACTGGGAAGAAAGGGCGAGCTGGGTACGAACCCAGAAACTCGCGGTTTAAATATTGGCAGGCGAATGTCTTAACCATCCTGCCACTGTCCGTCCTATCCTCGATATAAAAGAATAAATAAATAAATAAATAAAGGCAGTGGGTGTTGTTGCCTTACCGCGCGACGCAGCCCCTGCCTGCCCCCCACATGAGGACAGTCCTTGCCCATCACCAGCCGCTGGATGTCCACCACAGGCACTGCACACACACACGTTATGATGTTATCTACATCAGCACTGAGGATGCAGGCAGGTAGGTGTGTGTGTGTGTGTGTGTGTGTGTGTGTGTGTGTGTGTGTGTGTGTGTGTGTGTGTTGATGTATGTATGTATGTCGGTCGGTCTGTCGGTCTGTCGGTATCGGTCGATCGTGTCTGTATGTATGTATGTATGTATGTATGAATGTATACACAAACATACAATATCACACATGCCTAAATGCACATATATATGTATGCATGCCCATGCGTGCGTAACTCACTCACGCACTCACTCATACACACACACACACACACACACACACACACACACACACACACACACACACACACACACACACACACACACACACACACTCCTCGCTCAATGAGTGCTCTCATAGATTCCCTGCTATAAAGAGTGAGACAGAGTAGATATTTTGGCTGACCCCCAGGGTGTTAAGCTAGGGAACACTCAACACAAACAACAACAACAGCAGCAGCAGCAATAACAACAAAACACAACATCAACAACAGGAACAACAAGAATAACAACAGCAACAACAACCAACACAGGCCACAATGTCAGTGACTTACATTTACTGGGCAGGTCCTCCAGTTTGGGATGGTCAGACTCGTTACAGTCCCCGTAGTGCAGGGACTTGTGGTTGGGGGCCAGACGCCAGAACCAGAACTTGTCTGAAACCAACATATAACTGAAAATATTTGTGTGTGTGTGTGAAATTTACACTGGGTATAACTGTGCCTTTCTTCTAAGCTGAATGAAGCCTTCCTTAATATTCTAAGATTTCAGTGACACCTCAATTAGAAAGACATGCCATTTCCTTTCTGCTCATCTTTTGACGTTTAAAAAAAAAAAATTTAGTAACGATTTTAAATATCTTTCAATTTACATCATAATATATAATGGGTAACACAAACACATAATCATATTTCCTCAAA
Organism: Stramonita haemastoma; assembly: GCA_030674155.1. Lineage (NCBI taxonomy): Eukaryota > Metazoa > Mollusca > Gastropoda > Neogastropoda > Muricidae > Stramonita > Stramonita haemastoma. The sequence goes on along the minus strand of CM060325.1, from coordinate 8,203,232 downwards.
TAAATTCTGAAAATACATGTTCAAATCTGAAAAAATGCTTTTAAAAATCACTTCTTTTTTTTTTTAATTTAAAAGAAGAAAAATCCTCAGAAATACTGAACAAGGAGAAAAAAACAAACAAAAAGAGAACCCAACACAAAAAAAACACCCTGAAACAAACTTTACACATGAGAACAAACCCCAACATCACCACAACATCCCCACAAAGCCCACCTTTGACCCGGCCATTGCGGGAGTGGTACTTGGGAAAGCAGGTGCCCTCCATCAGACAGTTCAGCCTCTGCTGCCTTACCACCGCCTGGATGTCTGGAACCAGCTTCTGCCTCAGTTCCCTGAAACCAACCAGACGACAAGTCTTCACACATAATGTACATCAGTAAAAATGATACAGAACAATAGTCATTAAATTGCCAGGCAATAGAGAGAGAGAGAGAGAGAGAGAGAGAGAGAGAGAGAGAGAGAGAGAGAGAGAGAGAGAGAGAGAGAGAGAGAGAGAGAGAGAGAGAGAGAGAGAGAGACCAAGGTGGAAGGGTAGTCAAGTCAAGTCAAGTCAGAAACACTTTAATCATCCATGAAGGGCAATCACAATACTGACAGGCACATTGATACGAATCATAATCAAAAGATACAAGATAGCTACATTTCATATTTGTTCAAACATTATACCTTCAAATAAAAATATCACAAAACACACTCATAGACGTGCGCGCATGCACATACACCCCCCCCCCACACACACACACACCCACACTCACACACACACACACACACTCACACACCACCGATATATGGACACAATGTTATTAAAACCATTGACCAGAAAAGACATAACCACTATTATTTACACATGTATGTATGCACGCACTCGCACACGCCCATACACATGCACACACGTTGGCATACACACAAACACGCCCCCCTCCACCCACACACCATCCACACACACCCTCTCTCTCTCACACACACACACACCAATAAATGCAATGGTAATGGGTATGATAACCTACAAGCACATGCATGTCACTGGAACCAACAAATGACAACAGGTCTTCACATACAGTATACACAGCTGTCAGTGTCCCCCACTTTCAGCTCCTCTCAGCTGCTAACTTTTCCATCCCATCCCAGCCCAGCTAATTATAGGATGAACTGGCCACACTTAGCCTAGGTAAAATGAAGTGGTGACTCCACTCTCCCCCAAAAGTCCTTCGGATGAGACTATAAACCTAGGCCCTGTGTGCAAATGCACGCAGAAATCTTGTGCACACATGTCAAATCCCGTTCCGCTTTTCGTAAGAATAGGCCATTGTGTGCTGGTGGGATCATATGACAAGACTTACAAAGCTGCATACACACGGGGATTGGAAGTGAAAAAGCACATGCGTGGTTATTCCATTATCCTTGATATAAAAGAATAAATAATAAATAAATGAATAAATAAATAAATAATAAAATAAATGAATAAATAAATACATAACATACAATACAGACGGTTGTCAGTTCCCCCTCCCCCCAAAACTTTGTGCCACCAAAGACTCGACAACCAGCTTCCCTCCATTCCTCTCCCTATTCTGCCTTTCTCAAGGTTTAGTCAAGTCCTAGTCCTGTTTTCAAAAAAAAAAAAAAAAAAACAACCCAGAAAACACACACCAAAAAAATCAACACAAGTGCACAAGAGCAGCAGCACTTACACCACGGGCCGTGTCTGGGACTCGAACTCCTCCTTGATTTTGCGTTCGTTCTCCAGGAGCTTGAGGATCTCACTGTAGGTCAGCATGTACACCTTGTTGCGGAACGACTCAAAGGACGTCGACTGCAGGGCCAGGGCTCGAGTTACCTGTTCCTTCACCACCTCCAATACCTAGGGGGAAAGAGAGACAGATAAAAATGATTTTTTTTTTTTATGATGAAAAGAAAAGACTGATTCTGATCAGGTGAAACTGTCATGACTGACAAGACTGTATGTCCTGCAATCCCTGTTTTTCATTTTAAAAAATATGAAAAAAAGCAAGAAAGATGAAAAAAAAAAAAAAATCTAGACCAACTGCTATGGCACAGTGGTTAGTGCCTCGAGTCCCTGGCTGGAAGGTCAGGGGTTTGAATCTTGAAAGAGTCAAGGGGTTTTAAGCCAAATACTGAAGGAGAATCAGCGATACACAACATGACAATGCAGCCAATACTTTTACTGAAAAATAAAGAATCATTGTCCTTGATCTCTTCTCTCCATTACCCCCTTCCACATGCCTTACTCCCCTCCCCAACCCCCTAACTCTTACCCCATCCCTCCCTCTCAACCTCTCACCTTTTCCCTTGCCATTTTCAGTCTCTGACCTTATGATGGGACGGTTCAGTGGACACAGCACTTGCTTTCCCTACGCTAAGGTTAAAAACAGCATTGGGTGTGACTGCACCTTCACAGATGGATGATTGTTCATTCACCTTGGCTTCAGTAAAGTCCCCTAGTTCACCCAGACTATAAATGGGTATCTGCCCATGGGTATCTGCCCTCTTTGGGGACAGGGAAGGGTAAAAACAGAGAGGATGAGGAGATGGGTTCTACCCTCAAGATGCTGGGCCCTAGAGAAGCTGAGGCCTCTAAACACCTGAAGGACACAACTGCATACACACGGGGACTGGATGAAAAAAAAGCACACAAGTGCTTATTCCATTACCCTCGATATCAAATAAATAAATAAATAAATAAATAAATAAATAAATGAATAAATAAATGAATAAAAAGGACTGCAGAGAATATGGGCACACCTGTACCGTTACTTACCTTAGGTGGCCAAGGCCAAAAGTTGTGTCGGTTATTGATGTCAGCTCATTGCCAAGGCCTACACTAAAATGTTGCAATGTTGTAAAACGTTGTGTTGAGATTGCCTTCAGCCATGACCAGCTCTTAACAGAACAACCTGCACTCTCCTTCAAAGGAGAATAAATCCTCTGAAGTCGGAGTATGGCTGCCATACACTTGAAAATAGTCATACACGCAAACTTCTCATTCAGTGTGTGCAATTTCAATCTCACAGTGATTCCCAGGTGGGATGAGTGAGTCAGAGTACTGCACATTCTGGGTGACCCCCCAGAGTGTTAAGCTGGGGAACAACAACAACAACAACAACAACTCACCTTAGGGAAATCGGCGGTGGTGGCCCTCATCTCTCTCCAGGTCTTGTTCAGCAGCTGGACCACGATGCAGAAAAACTCCTCCAGGGGCTTCTCACTGGCGAAGAACATGGAGTAGTACGTGTAACTCGTGTCGTCCGCTGTCACACAGAAAAGAAAAAATGTTTTTTCAGCGAGAGTGGGATTTTAGGGAAGGGGAAAAATTGATAAATGTTTTATGGCTTAGTTATGAGTTGTTGTTTTTTTTTAAGAGTCAGATTAGTTGTATGTGAACTGTAACATAAAAGTTTGTTTGTAATGATATCAGATAAGGACTAATATTTGGTATTTTAATGCCTTTTTTTTTTTTTTTGCTTTGTTGCCTTGTTGTTGTTTTTTTACTTTATCTCCACTTTCTTGAATCTTACAAAACATTTAAAATATTTTTTTTTCAATAAGAGTTTATGGTTGTGAGTGCATGTGTGTATGTGTGTATGTGTGTATGTGGGTGTGAGTATGTGTGTGTGCGCATGTGTGCGCATGTGTGCGTGCATGCGTGTAAGCATCTATGTATCTCTATACCTGTGTGTGTGTGCTCATATGTATGTGCATGCATGTGTGTATCCTTTATGATGTATTTGTCTACACACAAGAATATACCCATCAACTTCGTTCACATCATTATCATTCGCTTACTTTCAAACCTTCTAAACACCACACATAAAAAAACCAAGAGGAAAAAACTCACGTGATTCGCCAATCCTCAAGATTTCACAGATCATCTTGGTGAGGTACATGCTGGCTTTCACAAAAGGGACATCATGTTCATCCGCCCTGGTGGAGTTTTCCAACACCATCTACCCACAAGACAAATAATACGAGAAATTGACACTTTTAAATTTTGAAATGTGTCTTGCTGTAAGGTACCACAGCAGGTGGAGTTTCAATTACCGCCGGGACCTCTGATGAGGGTTCATCCAGGAGCCAAAACTCGAGTCAGGTCAGGCCAAAGGCATGGTTCTTACACAGAAATGCCTACAATGCTGCCACTGAAAGACATTATTCCCTAGAATTTATTTTCATTTCATTTTTTTTTTTTTTTAATTTAAATCTTTGATAAGTCATTTTCTAAATGATTGAGAAGTTGGTACCTGCACTTGTCTTTCCTCACTACTTTTTCCTCAAAAATGAATACAAGTTGATAATGAATATCAACTGTATGAAATGTATCTCTGTAGATGGCAGTGAAAGAGAGAAAACGAAAGAAGGTGTTTTTTTAAGAAAAATATTATTTATTTGTTTTTTATTTATTCTTTTATATTGAGGATAATGGAATAAGCACGCATGTGGCTTTTTTTCATCCAGTCCCCGTGCGTATGCAGTTTTGTAAGTGTTTTGTGTGTGTGTGTGTGTGTGTGTGTGTGTGTGTGTGTGTGTGTGTGTGTGTGTGTGTGTGTGTGTGTGTCTGTCTGTCTGTCTGTGTGTCTGTGTGTCTGTGTGTCTGTGTGTGTGTCTGTGTGTATGTGTGTATGTGTGTATCACTGTATGTGTGTGTGTGTGTGTGTGTGTGTGCAAGGACATATATGACAGATAGAGACAGAGAAGAAAAAAGAGAGTGTGTGAGAGAGCGAGTGTACATGCATGCATGAGCACGTGCAAGGAAGACTGACTGACTGGTATTGACTGACTAACTGACTCACTGACTAACTGATAAAGACAAGCTAGACTTACTAACTAGCTGACAAATTAACAGAGACTAAAGATAATGGACGAAACAAGCAACTAATTAACAGACTAAAGATAATGGACGAAGCAAGCAACCAATTAACAGAGACTAAAGATAACGGACGAAAAAAAAATAGCAACCAATTAACAGAGACTAAAGATAATGGACAAAACTAGCAACCAAATAACAGAGACTAAAGATAATGGACGAAACAAGCAACCAATTAACAAAGACTAAAGATAATGGACGAAACAAGCAACCAATTAACAAAGACTAGAGATAATGGACGAAACAAGCAACCAATTAACAAGAGACTAGAGACGATGGACGAAAAAATAGCAACCAATTAACAGAGACTAAATTATGATAAGACAAAACGTAGCAACCAGTTAACACAAAACTATCAAATGATGGACAAAACTAAACACAGAACAAAACTAGGACAGGCAGACAGACAGACAGGCAAGACAAACAGACAAACAAACAAACACACAGACATAAAACAAAGCCAGCTAGCCAGACACTCCTCCTCCTCCTCCTCTTTCCTCACCTTCATGTAGTTCTCCCCGTGGTTCTGGGCGAAGTACAGCATACAGTCCAGGGCCAGTAGACTGCAGGCCACCTTCACAAAGTCCTCTGCAGGGTTCAAATGGTTCTGAAATACACAGCACAGTGACTTGTACAGTCATAAACAAACAAACAAACAAACAAAAACCCAACAAAATAGCACCCCTGACATAGATGGCTTGATGAAAAAAAGCAAATCGATGCTTACTCAATGTACCATCTGATAATAAAATTTTGACTTGACTTTGACTTAAATTGACTTGACTTGACTTGACATCCCTAGACATTGCCTGCTATCAGCTCCGAGTTGTTGTTTTTTTTTGGGGGGGGGGGGGGTTATTTGCTTGTATGTTTCCCGTTTAGGTTTTTTTTGGGGGGAGGGGGGGTGTTTTTACTTTTTTTCCAAGTATATCACTAAAACTCAACAAAAGTCACTACAAATAACCAAATGCTACACTAAAAAATGACAACACGTGAATGTGTAAATGCAGGCACACACATTTTAGAATTTGGGCACTTACATAGACTCACTTTGCTAATGGAGCCAAAATGATCCACACAGACCACACCTCACCCAACACACTATAATCAGACATTTACTACCGGCCCTCAATATGGCACAGAAAACAAAGACTTTTTCTCAATCAAATCCTGCATCAATATCAAGGAACAATGTATCAATATCTTCACTGAGAAATGACAACAAGTTACATAGAGAGAGAGAGAGAGAGAGAGAGAGAGAGAGAGAGAGAGAGAGAGAGAGAGAGAGAGAGAGAGACAGACAGACAGACAGACAGACAGACAGACAGACAGACAGACAGACAGACAGACAGACAGACAGAGACAGAGACAGAGACAGAGAGAGACACAGACAGACAGACAGACAGACAGACAGACAGCACTTTGAATGACGCTTGTCAATATTTGCAAAAATAGGCAGGTGGGGGTCAGGTTATCTCTTTTAAGATTTTGATTGATCATAAAACTATAACCATTTTTCTACCAAGTACTGAATTGTCAACGCATAATTTTGCTTCGTTTTGCATAAAAAATGTGCTTTTAAAATACCCATGCCCTCATTCTCACCACCTTTTATAATGCTTAAACTTGCCAATTTCTCATTTTGTCACGTTCTGCAGTCTAACACTTCAATCTGTAATAACTTTTCATAGAAGTGTCCGATTTACAATCTGTTTTTTGTATCAAATGTGACGCTCCACCACCTAAGGAGTCGCATTGCACCAGAGGTCAATTTTTAGTTAGTAACATGTTGTTAATCTGCAATAAAATGGCTATACAACACAAAAACAGATTAGAAATTGGACAATACTATCAAAAGTTATCCCAAATTGAAATGATAGACTGCAGGAAATGTCAAAATGAGAAATTGACAAGCTGAGCATCATAATAAGTGGTCAGAATGAGGGCTTTGCTATTTTGAAAGCACCTTTAAAGACAAAAGGAAACAAAATTATGCCTTGGTATTTAACTACAAGGTCGAATATGTGCTATAGTTTTATAATCCATCAAAGCCTCAAAATCAAGAACCTCCCCCCCACCTGCCTTTAACGGCTCCTAGCGGAAAGGTGGAATATGTGCTAAGCGACTCATTTCGTGGTGGACCGTCACAAATAGTTTATTTATTGCAGATTAAATGATAACAACTAAAATTTGGCGTCTGCTGCAATGCAACTCATTATGTGGTGTTGCGTAACATTTTCTGTTGGTACACTGGTTGCTAACACGTTACCTCAAACCCCAGCTTTTTGAAGTCTCGCGCATCGCTCTGTGAGCGGCGAACAGCGTTCATGTTGGGGTCCACCTCAATCTCAAAGGCTATCCTGCGTAACTCCTGAATCTCCCGCATGATCATCTGTAACATGCATGCACATATATACATATACATACATGCACGCACACATGTATGCACACATACGCATGTATGCACACGCACACACACACACCACACACACACACACACACACACACACACACACACACACACACACACACACACACACACACGTGAGTGCTTATTCCATTATCATCAATATAAAAGAATAAACCAAAGAATAAATAAATAAAATAAACACACACACACACACACACACACACACACACACACACACACACACACACACACACACACACACACAGTCATATTTCATTTTTGTGTCAATTTTCTGTCTCTCTGAATATGACTCCTATATGTTTGGGATTTTGTTTGTTTGTTTTTTGTTTGCTGTTGTTCATTTTTTGGTAAAATGCTGGGTATGTGTGAAACATTAATCAAGCTTCCATTCTCCATCGCATCATTTGTATCTTATAAACACACACACACACACACACACACACACACACACACACACACACACACACACACACACACACACACACACACACACTTTCCTTAAAGTAGAAAAAAACAAAAACCTGAAAAAAAGAAATTCAAACTTTTTCATACTACGATACTACACAGCATAGTTATCTGATGCTTACCTCTACTGATTACAAATATACACTATCACATACCTTGACCTTAGAAATTTGTAATACACAACTGAAAGCTACTGTTGTATTCTAAAATCACCTCAGTGTGCAAACATTTCTTTAGACTGGCCGTGAAAGCCTCTGTTTCAGCACTATACCTAGAGAATGAATGATTGAAATTATCAGAAATAACATGTAAACTTTGTTCCAAGAGTTTGATATGTGTAAACAGACAATTTTTTGTTCTATACGACTATAGTAATTGTTCAAATATCCAGGTACAGGATGCATGCATGTTGTTCAGTCTTGATTTCGTTCATTGATATTAATGTAAAATCCTCCATATCCCTAAGGGGATGACAAGAAGTAAAGAATGAATGAAGCTGGGTTTGCCTCTTTGCTCATTCTCTCAGCAAGCTGGCATCTGCTGTGGCCTTGTGTCAGTTTATATGTGGCCTAGTGACTTGGTACTGATTCCATAGTGAATATCCACTGTGCAGACACATCTGTCCATTCCACTTCTATAGTGTAGTATCTGGGAGATATATAGAATCAACATTTATGATTTTTTTTTTCAAGTATGAGAATATCAGAGTCAAGTCAAAAACACTTTATTCATCCCCTATCGCACTCCCACTTTGTAAAATTGGAAAATACTGGGGTTATTTGGGGTTTTTTTGTTTTTGTTTCAAATCGATAAATCATCAACAACAAAGAAAAAGGTGTCAAGCTTTGTAGTTGGCTACATTATAGTCTATCTCACATCTAACCTCCAGAGTTCACATTTGTATACATGTACTTACTTTTTTGTTTTTAAAATGTTCTTGTAACCCATAAATACATATGTCTTGTATAGGGAGCATATAAAAGGAAGCAATCAGCCAGAAGAGATTGAGTCTTAAAAAATGGCAAGAACAAAATATGAATTGTAAGAACCAGATGGGGAAGGAAAAAAATGAAGCATAAGTGCAAAGAATGAGCAAAAAAAACACACAAAAAAACACACACACAAACAAATCCAATAAACACATAAACAAACAAGCAAATAAAAAACGACCAAAGGCAAAATACTTTTTTTTAAATGACACACACACACACAATGATCACACACACACAAACAATGATCACACACACACACACACACACACACACAATGATCACACACACACACACACACACACTACAACAACAACAACAAAAAACAAAGCAAAACAAAACCAACAAGAAAACAAACAAAAAAACAAAGCAAAACACCCCCCAAAACCCAGCCCATGCATGCTAAACATGAACAGGGAACAAACAGCTTACTCAGTCTATCATCTAGATCTATATTTAAACACACACACACACACACACACAGTATGTGAGTGTGCAAGTCATATTCAATATAATTTTAAGAGCATAAAATAATAAAACAAATAAAAAGCCATGGAAGAGACAGAGGGGGCACAGTGTGTTCAAAATTTATATAGGACAAAAAAATAGGTGTGACCCCAAAGTAGAGGGTCACTTGCCTTTGTGAGTTGTAAAGACCACAAGGGTCCCTTCCGTCCTTGTCAAGGGGAGTGCTAACCTTCTCTCCTTTCTTACAACACACTCACCACTGCTGACAGAGTCCTTTTATAAGGGGCACTATTGCCAGTTACAGAAATTACGGTTGACTAAATACCACTTGTTTCTTTATATATATTTAAGACGTGTTTGCATACAGATCAAACAAATTTTTATTGCATATACAAACGTTTCATAGGCTCTTTAATTTCTTATATTCACAAGCTGACAGAAAGAATTCTTGGCTGTTTCTGGTAAAAAAATATACCTATCCTTACCAAACTAATTACCTCCCTTGATATTGACACTTTTTCCATCATTTATTACTTCCCTTTATTTATTTTGATTCCATGTATGTAACACACCTGTTTCTCTCCCTTTCTTTTTTAGGCTATGCCTAGTGTATATTTCACACGCACACACACATACACATACACATACAAACACACACACACACACATTTGTGATCTGCTGACTGGGGTTTGAATCTTATTCAAGAGGATTTTTCCTCTGGAGTTAACATCAGTGTCAACTCCACTTTCCCCAAAAGTCCTTAGGATGAGACTATAACCTGAGGTCCCAAGTGCAAATGCACAGAGGACATTTTGCGCACATGGTAAAACTTGCTCCGCTTTTCAGAAGAGTAGGCCATTGTGTGCAGGTGGGAACGGATGACAATATCTACAAACACTGCACACACATGGGGACTGGGTGTAAAAAGCACATGAGTGCTTATTTCATTATCCTTGATATACAAATAAATAAATACATAAAATAATACAAATAAAACCTGTTTCACTTTTTGGAAGAGTAGGCCATTGTGTGCCGGTGGGAACAAATAACAAACTTTTTCTTTTTTCAAATACACACAGGGACTGGATGTAAAAAATTTTTTTTTTTTAAAGCATGCAACAAAGCTTTCACAGTGCACAAATCCAACATCACTCAGTCAAGAGTGCTAAATTTGGCATGCCCCTTCCTTTTACCTAGTCCGAGTGAGGTCAGTTCCTGCTATAAATAGCACCAGCTGTGCCAAGTGGGCTGAGATGGGATGGATTAGTTAGCAGCTGAGAGGAGCTGAAAGTGGGGGAAAATGATAGCTGTGCTTTGGCTTGGGCTGTACTTGCGGGGATTTTAAAATTTTATTTTATTTTTATTTTATTTTATACCACTTTATGTCATAGCAGTTTTCTCTGCATGAAATTCAGGCTGCTCTCCCCGGGAGAGTGCATCACCACAAGTGCAGCGCCTACCCTTTTTTTTTTCCCCCTCTGGGATGGTGTCTAAACACGACACCTGTGTGTATGCTGGGGGATACATACGATGTCCTGCTCTTCCGAAAGGCGGAATGGGGTTTTAATGTGTGCGCAAGATGTTCTGCATGCGTTCGCACACGGGGCCTCGGTTTATAGTCTCATCTGAATGACTTTGACATTCAGTTCAATTTTTTCATCCAACTGGGAAGAAAGGGCGAGGCTGGGTACGAACCCAGAAACTCACGGTTTACTTGTTGGCAGGCGAACATCTTAACCATCCTGCCACCATCCTTCCCTGTTGCATGCAGGAAAAAGACAAAAAAAAAATGGTAGGCACTGCACCTGTGGCAACGCGCTCTCCCCAGGAGAGCAGCCCGAATTTCATGCAGAGAGATCTGCTGTGACATAAAGTGGTACAAAATAAATAAATAGCCGCAGCTGTAGTCTAGTGGTTAGGGCATTGGACTCGTAATCTAAAGGTTGCGGGTTCGATCCCAGCTTTCCGCTATGGCGATGTGCCCTTGGAAAAGGCACTTTACAGCTATTTTCTCACCCCACCCAGGTGTAAAAGGGGTACCAACCTTGTGTTGGGGGTTAACCCTACGATAGACTGGCGTCCTATCCAGGGGGGGGTCTATGACTCTCAGTCGCTTAACGCCACAGAAACCGGGATAAGCACCGGCCTGATGAGCCTTAGGCTCGGGACAGACTTTAACTAACTTTTTAAAAGAAAGAAAGAAAGAAAGAAAGAAAAGAAAGAAAGAAAGAAAGAAAGAAAGAAAGAAAGAAAGAAAGAAAGAAATACCTGGTCGTGGGGGTCTACAGGGGCCTTCATTCTCTCCTCGTGCAGGTTGAGCAGCAACACCTGCAGCACGTACAGCTGGTGAGCCATGGCCGTGCCAATGTTCTGCTGCCGGATCACGTGCTGCACACATACACACACACACGCTTTTCATAAGAGTAGGCCATCCTGTGCCGGTGGGAACAGATGACATTTACAAAACTGCATACACATGGGGACTGGATGTAAAAAAGCACAAGAGTGCTTATCCCATTATCCTCAATATAAGAGAATGAAATAAAAAAAATAAATAAATAAAAATAAAAAAACAGTCACAGTCATCTATAGTCTGCTACTCCACCACTTCAGCAATAGTGAAAAATATACACACAGACCCAGGAACAGCCACCTACAGTCTCCTACCTCCACGACTTGAGCAATAACAAAAAATGTTTAAAAAGCAGTTATACACACAAACACACACACCTAGAGTTTGCTACTTCAGCAATAGCGAAAAATTTTTACAAACACACACCTACAGTCTGCTACCTAAAATACTTGAGCAATAATGAAAAAAAAATTTTAATCGGTTATACACACAAAAACCCATGTTTCTTTTTCTTTTTTTAATGTAAGCTTTGACGTATGCTTGCAATAGGTTTTATCACTAGCTTGTTGTGTGTATGTGGTGTATGATGTATGTAAAACTGCCAAGAAGACTGCCTAAAATAAGCAAAGGCATATTGCTTCATGCTAGTGATTCTTATGGTACCCATCATGTTTTCTTTTGTTTGTTTTTAACATTTTGTGTGTTTTGTGTTTTGGTTGGGGTTTTTTTGGGGGGGTTATAGAAACATTTTCAGGACATTTTTTTTCATTCATTTCATCTCAAAAATATATGACTTTACAGAGAGCCTAATCCTAAAACATTACTTTGTATACAGTGTAGTAAAAGGAGTTGTAAATGTTAATCACTTTGCTGCCTTGCAAGTTTTAAAAATGCTCAACTATCAATAATAACATATTTTCACAAAATGCAAGCAATCTTCATGCAACAATGCTCTAAATATCCTGAAAATAAGTTACAACTTATGTACCATACACAAAATGTTCCCATCTTAAGTATACATTTTTATTTCACAAATCTGAACAGACCAAACCCATTCGTACCAGTTAATATCACAACTGAAAGAGAATGAGAATTTTTATCAAAGGTAACTTACCGGAAGCACAGTGGTCCTCACATGTTTTAGACTGCAGGCTTTCTGCTATTTTCTGCAAAAACAAAGACATACAGAAAAATTGTCAAATGAAGATTTTAGACATTAAACATCATACGATTTTTATTTCTGCATCTGATATTCAAATATCAGGAATATGTCCTCATGCAACATTTACAATATTAATGCAATATTAATATCATTAATATCATTATAGCAGACCAGTTTAACATATATCAGACAGTACCAAATATGAATCTGTATACTCCTGATAATGAATAAAATGTCTGACATAAATTTTAAATTAAAGCATTTTACAATATTTCATATGCAGGAGGAAGGATCTATCCTGTTATATCATATTGGCCAAAGTTCACAAAATGTATCAGAATTCCAAGAATGGTTTACTGACTGTGTGAGAAGTAGCAAAATACAGCTTCTAGTACTGTTGAATAATTTTCAAAGAAAAAAAAGGTCTGGTATGTTTCAATCTGTATTTGTTCAAAAAAACAGAAACAAAACTGATGGGGCAGAGGAAGAGAAGGAAGGAGAGGGGTGTCATCCACAGTGCTAACCAATCCACTTCTTTTTCTCTTT
>CM060325.1:8179936-8182436 GCA_030674155.1 Stramonita haemastoma | reverse complement strand
ATTGGAAGGGTTTTTTTTTTAAATCAAGCTGAGAGCAAAACAAAACAACAAAACATGTTTACATACATGTATACAAATATTAAATTCAAGAATGAAAATGATTAAAAAAGACAAATAAACAAGCCCCCCCCCCTCCTTCCAAAAAAAAAGCCATGAGTTGAAATGAATCAACAAATGATATCGTTTCTGTGCATTCTACCATCCCACATGACTACAAAAACAAACAAGTGAACATACTAAAAGAAACTAAAAACAAAAAATAAATAAATAAACACTATTGATAAAAAGTTCAAAACCATGCACAGACACCATACCCTTTCTTTGAAATATGTCCTGTCATCATCCATCCCTCCCTCTCCTCTCTCTCTCTCTCTCTCTCTCTCTCTCTCTCTCTCTCTCTCTCTCTCTCTCAGTCCATTCAATTTGCTGTCTAAACTTATGTCTTCCTTCACAGAAAGTGAGATAAAGTCCTGAACAATGTGTATACATGCAGTTCAGTCTGAAGAGCTTCCCCACAGAAAACTGAACACAACAGTTCCTGACCTCCAGTAACACATATGGTGAATGATCTCATGTAATCCTAACACAGCAACAGATTTTAAAAAAAAACCCTCTACCCTTACTCTCAAGATAAGTCTTAACTGCCTGCTGTATGTTTTAACTTCCTTCATGAACCACTGGGATTCAAGTTTAAAGTACAGTTTACCATATCAAAGGTAAATATGAGGAATGTTCAACAACCACAAAAGCAATGTTCAATAACAAAAAAGGCCAAGTAGCGTGAAGAAGAAGTAGGCTTCACTCAATCATTCAGCATGTAGTGAAACTGAAAGAAGATTTAAAGCTCTGAGGTTCATGAACAGTGAGAACTGTGTGCATGCAACTGTTTACCCACTGTTAAGGTAGCCGCATTCTGACTTCAGACTTCAAGGGATGGATTATGTCTAAATATGACACCTGTGTGCATGCATTTTTTTCCCATTCTGTCATTTGCTCAGGACTACAGGTATGAAATGGCCTTCTCCTTCAAAAGACAGAACAGATTTTTAGCATGTGAGTAAGATAATCTGCAGTGGCTTAACACAGGACTTCAGTTTATAGTCCCATCCAAAGGTCCTTTGGGGGGAGTGGAATCAGTGTGAATGTTATTGTTAAATCAAGTCAAGAGGAAAAATCCCCTCAAACAGGTGCTTTGGTGGCGGCTTAAACCCAGGCCATCAGATCACAAGCATAATACTCTAACCACTAGGCAACCCCCCCCCCCCCCCAAGGAGAATATATCATAATTGTAAAACAAAGGCAGTAAAAGCATCCAAGGCTCTTCTAGCTAAAACATCAATGAGATATATATAATATATATAGGCCTACCAACATTTACTGATATCCTGAATATAAAAGAACAAAACAAAAAAAAACAAAAAAAAGCTCAGAAATGCGGGGGGAAAAACCCCCCAAAAAAACCAACATAAAAACAAACCAAAAACCAAACAAAAAGCACACACCAACTGAGAGCCTTTTACGGTTTTCAGCCATGATTCATGAATCACAAGTGCTCACTGATCATCACCACTTGTTCTCTCTTTTGTACATTCATTTTCCCCCCTCTCAAGATCCAAAGGGCTCAGTTTTAATGAAAATGCATGACAGCTAACTGTAACAACAAGTCCTATGAGGAAAATGACTGTCTTTGCCCTGGTTAGTTCAAATAGTGTTGATGACAGGAATTCTGTTAAAAACTCTTGTGGCTTCTTTTCATTCTTCACTCTTGGTCACTTGTTTACAAGTCTTACTTTTTAAAACTACACACTCTGAGGCGTTTGCTGCCCAGTGCCTCTGAATAGTTTGTTTCTCAAGTTGAGCGGATCATGCAATACTCAAATCAATGGTTCAATAAAAAATGAACACTCTTACACAGAGTGGATACTAAATATAAGTGATATATAATAATAATACATTGAAATATCAACGATACAAAAATATATGGTGTGCAAATTAAGCCCATGAATTGCATCATCACCGCCATTGTCATTATTGTCATTGTAGTTGTGAGGAATCATACACAAGCACAAAAAAAAAAGAAGTTATGTTACAACAGATGAAACTGTCCATAAACTGATAAAGATCAACCTCATGATACATAAAAGTGATAATGATTGATGATCATGATGATGACAATGTCGTTACTTTCTCAAATAAAAGTCAGTCAGGATGGTGATGATGATGATGAACACGAAAATGACAATGATTATGATGATAATTATAATGATGATGTGGTGCTAAAAATGAACACACACACACACACACACACACACACACACACACACAACACACAGAGACAGGACATGAGCTCTATACTCACGAGCCACAGATGTCTTGGATAATAGCTGCAAGTGGTCTTTTCTGCACACAAACAAAACAAATTGATTTTTCATCATTAAGCAAACACCAAAAGACTGCCTGACTACCAATGATTTATTCATGAAACAAAAAAAAAAAACAG
>CM060325.1:8162436-8174936 GCA_030674155.1 Stramonita haemastoma | reverse complement strand
GTGTGTGTGTGTGTGTGTGTGTGTGTGTGTGTGTGTGTGTGTGTGTGTGTGTGTGTGTGTGTTGTATGTGTGTGTCTCACTCTACATGTGTGTGTACTCTACATGTGTGTGTCACTCTACATGTGTGTGTCAGTGTGACAGTGTGTTGTGTGTGTGTGTGAGTGTGCGTGAGTGGGTGTTTTTTTTGGGGGGGGGAGGGGGGTTGGGGGGGAGTAGAACACATAGAGGCAGTGGAAGGAGACCTCTGTACTTTTGATGATGAAGTTTAACACTATAAGTGTACTATAACACTTTTTTAACAGATAAATCACACACACATGCGCACACACGCACTCACACAGTGACACACACACACAACACATAACACACACACATGTATACACACACACACACACACACACACACACACACACACACACACACACACAACACACACACACACCAAAAGAAACCTCAAACAAACACACAATAAAAAGCAAACACTTGCTTTTGTATAACCTTGGACAAGGCACACACACACACACACATGTGCACACGCACACACACACACACACACACAGTGACACACACACATACACACACAACACACACACACACACACACACACACACACACCACACACACACACACACACACACACACACACACACACACACGCACGCACCACGACACACACGCACACATCGCACATACACATACCACATACACACACACACACACACACACAATCACACACACACACAAACACACACAAAGAAACCCATTGAAACAAACACACACAAAAATGCAAACAGTGAAACACTTGCTTTTGTATAACCTTGGACAACACACACACACACACACACACACACACACACACACACACACACACCACGCATGCACCCACACGACATGCACGCACACACCACGCACAGCACACAGCACCACACAACCACACACACACACACAGTGACACACACACACACACACACACACACACACACACAGTGACACACACACACAACACACACACACACACACACACCACACACACACACACACACACACACACACACACACCACACACACACACACACACCACCACCCCCCCCCAGAACCCCCCCCCCCAAAAAAAAAAAGGTGCTCAAACAGTTCAGACCTTGAGAAACACAAAAATATTGTCATAAAAGAATGACAGCCACAGTATTGATCTACAACAAACATTATTATAAACCATTGCCTGATGTCTCTGGCACGGCTGTCAGTTCCCCCAACACACTAGTTTCACCAGCGGTAAGGTTTCTCGTAAAATGTCACAGCAATGTGCTCAATACTTAAAGCGGATGTGCAGACGTGAGTCATCTTCATGAGTTCTGAAAACTTCACAGGCCCCAAAAAATGAGCAGCTAGATATGATGATGATAAAGCTGGTTTATTCTTCGATGAATAAAGATTGTTTATTCCTACCTGATTTTCCTTTACCAATAGTAAATTTACATATCAGTTAGGAGCTAGAAAACAAAAAACAAAAAACCCACCTCAGTGGTTCGAACTTAGAGTCTTGTTCATAAACCCAAGGCCATGGTCAAAGCTTTTAAAAGCTGGGGAGTGTGAGTTGGAGCAGTGGCTTTAACTTAGCCATTTGATTGCGGATGATAGAAAATTTACCCCTTGCCTGAATTTATAGCCATAGAAAATTGCTAATTTTCTTTTGAAAAAAGCATGATAATATGTATTGATAGTCCCATTGCTTTCTCTTCAGGTGCATTTGGTCATCTCGCACTACAACACTGTACTGACTTTAAAGTACAGTAAGCGCATTTCACTAAGATCTGCCTTTTGTTTTACTTTTTTTTTGGTTTTTCCCTCGGTCTTTTTCAAACAAAACCAACAAAAAGTCCATCTCCTATATGTAACTTGTAAGTTTTGTACTGTTGTAGTACTACGCATGCATGCTTATTTCATCGATTCAAAAACTCATCAATCTTTTTAGTTTTCCAAAAAGAGCAGGCTGGATATATGGCAGGTGGTGGTATGGATCTTGGATAGCATACATCCTGAGATCCAGCATGCAATCAATACAATCAATGCTATTTTCATGAAGACTGTGACTGTGTCAGTGTGTGAGTACCAGTTCCACTGTTCTAACTTATAGAGCTAATACAGTAATAGATACCAGTTCTTTTTGGAAGACTAGTATCAGGGTTCGCGATAACCGGTAATTATCGGTATTTTACCGATTGTAAACAGGGAATACCGAAAATTTTCGAAGCAGCCGGTACCCCGTACCGATTCTGTTTGCCTGTGACCGATTAGATTTCCGTCTCAAAAAAAAAAGTCTGAAGTGACGTTTTCTGACAGTCTGTCATGCGCCTGTACTGTACTTACCACCTACCCCTTCCCACCCCTTGGGAGGAACATCTTTGGCGCCAGCCTCATTTAATTAGCCTAGCAGGCAGAACAGCCAGCTTTACTGTGAAAGAATAGAGCTTCGCGCTCTTCTCGGCACGACAGTGACTTCCATTCACAATGAGTAAATGGGGCCTAGATTGATTTATTCTTTATTCTTTTAATCTTTTATATCGAGGATAATGGAATAAGCACTCCTGTGCTTTTTTACATCCAGTCCCCGCGTGTATGCAGCTTTGTAAATGTCATCTGTTCCCACCGGCACACGATGGCCTGCTCTTACGAAAAGCAAAAAAGCGAAAAGCGAGGGACTATGACTATGAATTTGCGCGTTGCTTTGAGAGAGAAGAGTCGAAAACAAAATCTAAAGGGAACGAAAGATCTAGATGAGCGCTAAGCATAGAAACAAGAAAGAAGAATATAAGTCACATGAATGATGCGATGCAAAACAACAGACTGACACAGACAGTGACACAGGCGCTAGAAAAAAAATCCTATTTCCTGCGTGGCTTCGTGCCCAAGAAGCGAGTGGCAGCAGCACAGCAGTCAAAGTCTGAGAGATTTGCCTTCAATTTAGATTTAGTTTTGCTGCCGAACAATCCCCCCCTCCCCCAACCCCTCACTGAATAGTTTCGTTTTGTTCACAGTACGTACCGGATTTTAAGATATATCTGAAATGGCAACTCGCAGTACCGGTTTTAAAAAATCCTAGCGTGAACCCTGTAGTATGTATTATAAGTATTACAGTATTAGTATCATTACTTAGTATTATTTACTGTATGATAATTGATATATGTATAATTTATCACTATCACAGTATCAGTATCAGTATCAGTATCACTCACACACACACACACACACACACACACACACACACACACACACACACACACACATGTATACCTACGTGTACACACACACACACACACACACACACACACACACACACACACACACACACACACACACACACACACACACAATGACACATGTATACAATCACACACACACACACACACACACACACACACACACACACACACACACACACATACACACACACACACACACTCACACCAACACACCTATTACATACACATTAATTACACACACGTACATGTATGCAATGATGCGTGCACTCACACACACACATGCACACACACATCCATGTACGCACACACACATGCACACACAGTGACACACACACAGACACACAGACACAGACATACACACACACACATACACACACAAACACACACACACTGACACAGTCACACACACTCACTCACTCACACACACACACACACACACACACACACACACACACACACACACACACACACACACACACACAATCCACGAAAAAAGCAAGAAATTTATATCAGATAATGAGATATGGATTGCATTTTACAGTGGGTAACATGATCAGACAAGCAGGGCACAAGTACTGAAGTAGGAAATGTGATGAATTAGCCTACACTACACTTACACTCTAATTCATCATACTTTACTAATCATTGTGCATTTGTACCGCCCACAGTGCACATCCAAAATTCAATTGATGAACATGCATAAATTTATAACCAAGATCATAAAGCTTTCTAATCACATGCTGGCATTAGTGTTGCATTCATTTTTTGTTCTTTTTTTTGTATGAGTCACTCAAACCCATCATCAATGATTCACCAACAGTCACAGTCACACTCAACACTCATTCATAATACAAGATGCTGAGCTGAAGCAAAGCGGACAGACGGACGAAACACAAGACTCGTTAAGTTCGTCAAACTTGACTTTCTGTCACATTTTACCTGATCAAGTTCCAAAAATTGAGCTTGATAACCGGGCATGATGACTGCCACCTTCCTGACGTTGGCATTCTGACTGGGAAGCTGGCTTTTCGGTGTTGTCGGTAGCGTGCGACCAGGGGCAGCCGACATTTCTGCAACTTGTTGTGGTGCTCGGGGAAAGTACCACCAATACGGCTCGAGAAAAGACTAAAAACATCAACAAATCCACCAGTGAAACTGCTTCAACTTTTCAGCCATCACCCAATGCAATCAGAAAAGTCTTGAAAACACCACCACCGAAGTTCAGATCAAGCCATTGGCACATAGGAGGGTGTCAATCGTAAAAACCACTTCTTTGATTCAGATAGGAAGTCCAAAATCGCTTCCGGGATAGCAATTATCTGCTCTTGGTGCAGAGGTCGCTGTGTTGACACACTTCCGCGTTCATTCAATAACGAAACTAAATATTCTAATATTGATGAGACGGCCTATATATTTCAGCAAATGATTGGCTTGCGTAGAATGTTTACCAAAATAGCGAATTGCTCTAGGCCTAACAGCGACAGATATTGTTCATGCCTTGCAGCACACGGAACGAAATGTTTGCGTATTTCAGTGTTGGGCGAGGCCCATCAGATGATCAATTCTGTGTGTGTGTGTGTGTGTGTGCGTGTGCTCGCACGAGAGCGTGTGTGTCTGATCTGTGTCTATGTGTGTTAATGTGCTTCTATCATAGCCTATGTCTGTGTGTGTGTGAGTAGAGAGAGACAGAGAATGAATGAACGAACGATCTGTACTTTTAAGTATATAAATTTACATCTTTTGTCCGACCCTTACTCTGATTATAGACTACAAAACTAAATTTAAGCTATGATTCAAAGAAAAAAATTAAAACGTATTAATCCAGAAAATAACCATGATCCTTAAATGACTCGACATTAGTAGCTTTTTTTTATCGTTTTTTTTTCAAGGGTAACACAGAGAGAGAGGGAGGACAGACAGACAGATATTCTTTTATTGAGAGACAGAGGGGAGGAGGGAAAAGGACAGAGAGAGCGTGAGATCAATTCAAATCAAATCAATTCTTTTATTTCGAGGATAATAGAATAGCAGTCGTGCGCTTTTTTACACCATACCCCGCCCTTATCAAGGATAACATAACATGATATATAAAAAAAATACCTTGATAAAAACAAACAAACAAAAGACAACAAAAACAAGCAAGCAAACAACAAAACTTGACGACAATGTGAAGAGATGAAGAAAAAGAAGAAAAAACCTACGAAAGACAAAAACCAAACAGAGCAAAAATATTTAAAAATCAAAACAAAACAAAAACAAAAAAACTCAACCACACACACACACACACACACACACACACACACACACACACACACACACAACACACACACACACACACACACACACACACACACACACACACACACACACGAAAACAATAATAAAATAGCAAGGAGCACTCACAGAGGGAACTGAAATAAGCAATCAACAACCGATCATGATAATAAAAATAAAAAAGACACAAATAACCAAGTAGTAAACAGAAAACATAGCGAGTTTTAAAAAAAATTGAAAAACATCATCCCACCACCCTCTATCCAAAAATAATATATAAATCATATTTTAATAAATAGCATCAGAAACTTAACCAATGTCATTATATAAAAAAAAACTATTAATTACAAATCACATAAAACATGTGTCCCAGATCAAAAGAATAAAATAAAAAGCAAAACAAAGCAAAACATTTTTTTTAACCCAGAGAGAGAGAGAGAGTGGGGGGGGGGGGGGGGGTATACAATCAACAAACGCATAGTCCCCCACTGGATATGTTGATAATTATTTAAACAAAAGAGATCGATACCTATTCGACAAACACCAGTTCCCAACTGGCCCGAACATGAATGCCAAGACAGTTACACATGAATGCCAAGACAGATACACTGATTATAATCAAGTAAATCAAATAGATTAAAATATAGTCCGTCGGGACAAGTGGGTTTAATAATCTGTGGAAGATTTTCACATTTGGGACATTCCTTTATAAAATTAAATTCGTCCCCCAATTACACCCATGTCACGATTGCAACACAGACGAAAATTCAGGGACTGCTGTTATTCACAAAATTTCAGTCAAAAACTTGGATAACTACATCTTAACTAAAATGTTAAAACAGAAGGCCGGTGTATCTGGTCAGACCATTAATTTTTGTAGCTTTCCCGTCCACAGGTGAGTTTGAAGCTCCTACAAAACGTTTAGTACTACTTTCAAGAGCATTAGTGCAGAGAAAACCCAACAAATGACAAATAGTGCCAATGTATCAGCAATGACATAATTGTAGATAGTAAGAAAATCGGGACTGTCCATAGTTTTAAATATCTGTGAGCTATATAGTATCAGATGGAGGATCAAAACCTGGAATTCTCTCCAGGATTAGCTCAGACCACAGCTGTAATGACCAAACTGAAAGTCCTCTGGAATGATAAGAACATCGCCATCAGCTTCAAGATCAGACTGATGCGTTCCCTGATCATGTCCAAATTTTTGTAGGCATATGAAACATGGGCCATAAGAGCAGACATTGAAAGAAGGACACAGGCAATGGAGATGAGATGCTTTCGCAAACTCCTTGGTATCCCATACAGAGATCACATCACTAATGAAGAAGTAAAAACCAGAATAAAAAATGTCATGGACCATATGAAGAGCTCCTGACTTTAGTGAAAAAAAAAAAAAAAAAAAAACCCGCAAACTAAAGATAGTACGTGTAGGCCTATATCACACAAACATCTGGACTGGCCAAGACTGTCCTATAGGGAACAGTAAGGGGAGGGAAACGAAGAGGCAGACAGAGGAAACGATGGGAAGACAACATCAGAGAGTGGACAGGCCTTGGGTGGAGCGATCTGCTTCGGAGGGCGGAGGACCGTGGGGAGTGGAGGAAGATGGTTGCAAAATTTCAGTGGTGCCCCTACATTCCGCGGGACTACGGTACAAGGTGAAAGGTGAAGGTGAAGACCAGATTTGGATATAATCTATTTTGTAATTCTTGCCTATGGCATTTGACATGATGAATTTTTCCTGAAAATATGTACCAATCCCAAACACAGTAAATCCAACTTCGGTTAGAGGATAAGATGAGATGGATGTCAAAGATATAATTATCTAGTCATCGTTTGGGGTAGTTTTGTTGTTGTTGTTATTGTTTTTTAAAGCTCATCCCCGAAGTCAAAATTGTAGCCGAGCCAAGCCTGACACAAAACCAGAGATCAGAGTTATGGTGTTGGACTAGAGGTCAAGGTCATGACATTAAACCAGAGGGTCAGAGCCATGACATTACAGCCAGTGGTCAGAGCCATGGCATTACAAGCCAGAGGAGTCAGAGCCATGGCATTTACAGCCAACGGTCAGAGCCATGGCATTACAAGCCAAAGGTCAGAGCCATGACATTACAGCCAGAGTTACAGCAACGGACATTACATAGGTCAGAGGTTACAGCCATGACATTACAGCCAGAGGTCACAGCCATGACCTTACAGGCAGAGGTCACAACCCAAATAACCTTACAGCCAGAGGTCAGAGCCATGGCATTACAGCTAGAGGTCAGAGCCATGACCTTACAGCCAGAGGTCAGACCCATGACCTTAGAGCCAGAGGTCAGACCCATGACCTTACAGCCAGAGGTCAGACCATGACCTTTACAGCCAGAGGTCAGACCCATGAAATCAAACCAGAGACTGTTGTTGTGTGGGGAGTGCGCGTGTGGGCAGCGTACGTGTGTTGTATGTGTGGATGTGTGTGTGTGTGTGTGGAGTGTGTGTGGTGTGTGTGTGTGTGTGTGTGTGTGCGTGCGTGCGTGCGTGCGTGTGTGCGTGCGTGTGTGTTTGTGTGTGTTGTGTGTGGCGCGCGCGTGTGTCTGGTGTGTGTGTGTGTGCGCGCGTGCGTGTGTTTTAAGGCCTGTTGTGTGTGTGCTGTGCGTGCGTTACGGTGTGTGTATTTGTTGTGTGTGGTGTGTGTGTGTGTATGTGCGTGGTGCGTGTGTGCGTGCGTGTTGTGCGTGCGTGTGTGTAGTGTGTGTGTGTGACGCGCGTGCGCGTGTGTCTGTGTGTGTGCGCGCGCGTGGTGTGTCTATGTCTGTATGTGTGCGTGCGTGCGTGCGTACGCGTGTGTGTATTTGGTGTGTGTGTGTGTGTGTGTGTGTGTGTGTGTGTGTGTGTGTGTGTGTGTGTGTGTCTGTGTCTGTGTGTGTGTTCTGTGTGTGAGTGTGTGTGTGTGTGTGTGTGTGTGTGTGTTGGTGTGGTGTGTGTGTGTGTGTGTGTGTGTGGTGGAGTGTGTGTGTGTGTGTGTGTGTGTGTACTTGCTTGCTTGTTTGCTTGCTTTTGTCATAATTTCCTAGAATGTTCACGATGTTCTTGCAGACAGTTTTCAATAGGAAGTGGAAGCAGACTTCTATGTATGCGATATCTGCTGGTCACGATTATTTCCCTTTGTCTACTTATCAGGCTTACATAGTTACGTGTCAGTGACACTATCTT
Organism: Stramonita haemastoma; assembly: GCA_030674155.1. Lineage (NCBI taxonomy): Eukaryota > Metazoa > Mollusca > Gastropoda > Neogastropoda > Muricidae > Stramonita > Stramonita haemastoma. The sequence goes on along the minus strand of CM060325.1, from coordinate 8,166,201 downwards.
CTTGAATTCCCTTTTTTTTCTGTCACTTTTGGTGTGTGTATGTGGAGTGTGTGTGCGAGTGTGTGTGTGTGTGTGTGTGTGTGTGTGTGTGTGTGTGTGTGTGTGAGAGAGAGAGAGAGAGAGAGAGAGAGAGAGAGAGAGAGAGAGAGAGAGAGAGAGAGAGAGAGAGAGAGATTTGATTTGATTTGATTTGATTTGATTTATTCTTTTATTTAGTCTTTTATATCGAGAATAATGGAATAAGCACTCTTGTGCTTTTTTACATCCAGTACCCGTGTGTATGCAGTTTTGTAAATCTGGTCATCTGTTTCCACCGCACACAATGGCCTACTCTTACGAAAAGCATAAAGGATTTAACGTGTGCGCAAGATGTTCTGCGTACATTCGCACACGGGGCCTCGGTTTAAAGTCTCATCCAAAGGACTTTGGGAAGAAAGTGGAGTCAGCACTGATGAATGGAGAAACCGAGGAGAGAGGAGAGAGAGAGAGAGAGAGAGAGATAACAGATAGAGAGAGAGAGAGAGAGAGAGAGAGAGAGAGAGAGAGAGAGAGAGAGAGAGAGTGAGAGAGAGAGAGAGAGAGAGCATACTTATATAATATACTAAAAGAGAAAGACAGAAGGTAGCGTACCCTCGCTTTCAAACACACACACACACACACACACACACACACACACACGCGCGCGCGCGCGCGCGCGCTCTTGTTTATACATTAAAGAGGCAGAGACAGAGGTGTAGTGTGTGTGTGTGTGTGTGTGTGTGTGTGTGTGTGTGTGTGTGTGTGTGTGTGTGTGTGTGTGTGTGTGTGTTCGCGTAGTGTGCGGGCAAAAACAGCACACAGAAAGTTAGTGAAGAGGTGAGTAGTTTTGATAAACACTCGTACGAATTTTTCATTTATTAGAAATTCCATCTTTATTTTATAAAATGATCATACAAAATCAGTTTCCATACACTTCACACATGATTGGAAAAGTAAAACCAGTATTTAAAACTCTCAAAATAAATTCATACACCTCAATATAAATTCATCATCAATACATTACAAAAATCAAACCCCGTAGGCCAACATTTTAAAGACAGAAAAAAACATTATTATGCTGATTCTTATGCGCGAATACGCGCACAGTACACACACCGCTCTCGCTCTCGCTCTCGCTCTACACACACACACACACACACACACACACACACACACACACACACACACACACACACACACACACACACATACAAAACACAATTACAGATATTTTGCGAGAACAGAAAGAGGCACTGATTATAAAAATGAATAAAATAGGATGAGCAAGCAGAGAGAGAAGAGAGAGAGAGAGAGAGAGAGAGAGAGAGAGAGAGAGAGAGAGAGAGAGAGAGAGAGAGAGAGAGAGAGGTGGTGTGTGTGTGTGGTGGGGTGTGTGTGGTGTGTGTGTGTGGCACATGCGTGTGTCTATGTGTTTGGAAAGGAAAAAGAATAACAGTGGAAGGAAGGTAAGCAAAATATTCAGCAATCGAAAACTTGCTACCACTGCTAATTTCAGTCTCGTCAAAAGAACACAACAATAACAACAATGTATAAAAAAAATACAGTATAGTAGAACAAAGCAAAGCCACAACAATGAATTGAGCAGCTGTAAATAAAGAGAGAGAAAGAGAGAGAGAGAGAGAGAAGAGAGAAGAGAGAGAGAGAGAGAGAGAGAGAGAAGAGGAGAGAGAGAGAGGAGAGAAGAGAAGATAGCAGAGATGAATGAGAAGAGTAGAGAGTAAACACGAACCATACCATATTCATAATATCATCACACACACACACACACACACACACACACACACACACACACACACACACACACACACACCCGTAGCTCACACTCACGCCCATGTTGCACAATACTCTCTCTCTCTCTCTTCTCTTCTCTCTCTTCTCTCTCTCTGCTCGCTGGTAGTGTTTTCCGTTGTACTGGATGTACTGTTGTTTAAATTTAATCTCCCATAATAAACATGAATTTTTCAGGCGATGCGTTGTTTGGTTTTCAGTCATTCTCAAAGGCAGCACACGATAGACTTGGTGTTGATGTTGTTATGTTGATGCTGTTGATGTGTTGATGGTGGTGGTACATGGAAGACGTCTGTATGTGATGACATCTGAAGGCCAAAGCTGACTTGATCGATTTTTTCCCCCGCAATTTTTTCTGTAACATGAACAAATGACAGAACATTATTTTTAACACTGTTTCGCTAGTAGTGATGATGATGATGATAAAATGAAGATGATGAGAATGACGTGACGACGATGTCGTCGTCGTCGTCGTAGTAGTAGTAGTGGTGGTGGTGTGGTGGTGGTGGTGGTAGTGGTGTAGTAGTAGTAGTAGTAGTAGTAGTAGTAGTAGTAGTAGTAGTAGTAGTAGTAGTGCTAATGATAATAAGAACAAAGACGATAGTAGTAGATATATATAGTAGTATAGTAGTATATATTTATAGTAGTGTGCAGTGCAATAAACAAGAACAAAACGATAATTATAAAACGCAAACATACTTTATTTGCACCACACCACACACACACACACACACACCACCACCGCCACCACCCCACCCACACCACACCACATCACACCACGCTCAATCCACTATAGTGGCACTATATGGTATAAGAACAGACCAACATATAAAAAGACAAAATTAATGTGGGTTAAAAATTATTTTCTGTATTCATTCATATGCTTCTATTATTTCAGCTAAAGAGTTAAAAGTCGATTAGCGAATTACGCACACAAGCATCAATCAAGTCAATATTCTGAATGTGTGTGTGTGTGTGTGCGCGTACGTACGTGCGTGCGTGCGCGCGTGCATGTTTGCATGCTCTTGCATGCTACACAACGCTAGCATACCAAGCTTGCTAAAACCTCACCTGCATCGCTCCAACGCTTGTGGCGAAAACGTGACCACAGGAATCGTGGAACAGCCGTATCTGCAGTGACTGGCTTCTCGAAAGCGGAGCGGCTACGTCAGGGAAATCGTCACGTACGAAGATGACGTCACAGGAGGACGTGACGTCACACTGGAGCCAGATCGTATGTCGTCATCGTGGCTCTGAGCGCCCAGGGTTAGTCGTTTGCCACCTTGAGCAAAGTTCTTGTAGGCTTGTAAGTGTGAGTGTGTGTTAATAACAATGCAGTCAGCGAAGAAATGTCAACCAAAGAGTTGAATGGCGAAGCAGGCGACAGACTGGTGAAAACTGGACTCATCTTTTGTTGTCTTCCTCTGGTGTGTTGTCAGTCCAATATTATGGCTAATTCACGATTCAGCACAAATCAGCAGCGCAGAAAGGCAAGACAGTTTAAGTAACTGGAAGACACAAAAAGTAAAGAAAAAGAATTCGAAAAAAGACCCCTTCTGGTGTCAATACTTGGAACCAAAAAAAAAAAAAAAAAGACAATACAGTTTCATCATGTCAGGCCTACACCATAACTTTCCTGTTTATGGTGAACAAAAACAAAACACACACAAACACAAGATCACTTTTTTCCTCAGGAATGTTTCACATGATAATAATGACTGGTATTGTTTTCCGTAATCAATTCTCAAACTGCTGGAAAAGTCTTTGACAAGAAGACATCGTTGATGCTGGTATTTTCTTTTGTATTTTCAGTCCCGAGGAGGGGGGAGGGGGGAGGAGGGGAGAAGCTTGTAACCGTTGATTGGAATGGAGGGTTTCAAGTTATCAGCTCAGCTGCAACTTCTCATAAAGATGTACATCAGTCAGTAGACACTGTGC
>CM060325.1:8144936-8152436 GCA_030674155.1 Stramonita haemastoma | reverse complement strand
ACTGGTCAGTAGATTACTAGGTTTATTTAGCTGTCACCTGTAAAGGTCTGACCGAGAAGGGTGACACGGGGAGGGAGGGAGAGAGGGAGGGGGAAGGAGCGAGGGATGGAGGTAGGGGAATGGGGAGGGAGGGGGGGGGGGAGAGAGAGAGAGAGAGAGAGAGAGAGAGAGAGAGAGAGAGAGAGAGAGAGAGAGAGAGAGAGAGAGGAGAGAGAGAGAGAGAGAGAGAGAGAGAGAGAGAGAGAGAGAGAAGCAAGCAAAGGCAAGGCAAGGCAAGGCATGCAAAGTATTTTATTCGAGGATAATAGATAAGCACTCGTGTGCTTTTTTACATCCAGTCCCCGCCCTTTTCAGGGATACATCAAGTTGAAAAGATACTAAACAATAAAGAGAGAGAGAGAGAGAGAGAGAGAGAGAGAGGAGAGAGAGAGAGAGAGAGAGAGAGAGAAGAGAGAGAGATCACACACACATACACAAACATAAAGACACACATACACATCAAGTAGGAGAATGCGCACATTTTTTTTTTTACATTTAGAACAAAAAAACAAGACAAGAACAATAAAAGACCACAGTACACACACACACACACACACACACACACACACACACACACACACAACCACACACACACACACACACACACACACACACAACACAACCACAACAAACAGCAACGTCAATTCCAACAAAACAAAGACAGCAAAACCCACACAAACAAAAAAAAAACCCCAATCACTCACGTGTCGCCACATCAAAAGTCCCGCGGTATTCCGACGTCATGAACTGCCGAAGCAACGCCGACTTGCCAACTCCGCCAGAACCCAAAAGCACCACGCGGAAATAGGACGGGACTGAACAGGAGCCGGTGCCGCCGCTAACAACCCCACTGGAGGAGGCCTCGGAGGCCTCGCTGTGAGCTCTGGGCCTTGTCTGCTCGTGGAGAAGGACCTCTGAGGCCGCGGACCCGCTGGACATGAGGGAATGTGTGGACACTTTCTTGAAGCAGTCCCCGTGGTTGACTAAGCCTTTGGACGTCAGCTTGAACGATCTGTTGCCGAAGAGAAAAATATGTATCATTATAAAAATCAAAGAGAAGTGTTGTTTGTGTGATTATTAAACTCATGTTGTAGAATAGTGGTGGGTGATTTGCTTTTAAAAAGCTTCATTTCAAAAAGTAGAAGAGAAGCTGGTTTATAAAAAACAGTAAAGAACGGTGTGATTTGGCCAAAAAGCCGAAATAAGTTTGCTTAATTTATTGGTATATCTACCGTGTAGCTAGCTAGCTATCTGTCTGTTTGTCTATCTATCAATCAATCGATATGTCTGTCAGATCTATCTGTCTACCCATGTTTCTCTCTGCCAACTATCCACCAACCAATCTATTTGCCTCTCAGTGGTTATTCTAGTCTGACTACCACAATCCAGTCATTCTCCTATTGCCATAATAAATAATCATTATAGCTTGATAGAGAGTTGGCTGGCTGTCTGGTTCCTGCTTACATACAATCAGTACCCACTCACTTCTTGTGTCTCTCTCTACCATCCTAACTATCAACAAGTGTTTCCATCCATGTACCTCGCTGTTCATCTCCCAAACAGATGGACGGTGTCAGATATTTGAGAATTATTAGAAAGTGTTGGTTTTGAACCTGAAGTTGAAAGTTACTGGAGCCTCTGAAACTGAATGAGGTGACAGCCCTGATATGGCTTTCGTGGTCGGAAGGGCTATAAACAATATTAAGATTATGATTATCCCCAACAAGTTTACCTATCTACCACAACTCACACACATAGCACACAGTCCTTCCACAAAGCCACACTCACCGGACTCTGCACAGTTTCTCTGCGGACAGTCCTGCGTGGACGGATTCTCTGGACGAACCCATCGGAGCTGTGTCTGTGTCTCTGGTGGTGACCCGAGCAGGAAGGGAGCGAGTTGGTCCGTGGTCTGAACACGTCCTTCAGGTCTAGCTCTTGGGGCCTCCGGTGACTCTTCTTGAAGGAACAGGATCTGAGAGGATGGATGGTTCAAACCTTGTCAGTGTTGTGGGGGTGGTGTGAGGAGTTGGAGGTTTGTGGTTTTGTTCTGTTATGTGTACAGTGTTTGTTTCTGAGTGGGTGTGGGGTGAGGTTGGGTGTGGGGGTTTGCTTTAGTGGTACTGAATGATTGGTCTTATGTTCTGTCTGTCTGCCTGTCTATCTGCCTGTCTGTCTGTCTCTCTTTCAGTGTGTGTGTGTGTGTGTGTGTGTGTGTGTGTGTGTGTGTTGTGTGTGTGTGTGTGTGTGTGTGTGTGTGAGAGAGAGAGAGAGAGAGAGAGAGAGAGAGAGAGAGAGAGAGAGAGAGAGAGAGAGAGAGAGAGAGAGAGAGAGAGAGAGAGATGCATTGTGTTTTATAACCTGTTCTAGTATGATGCAAGAGGGGATAGAGGTGTATACATAGGAAAACTACTCAAAGAAATAAGACTATACAACCGATGGATAAATATTATTTAAGTTAAAGAAAAAACAAGTAGAAAATACAATTTAATGAATATATTAATACCTAAGAAGATCCACCAGACTGAAGTAACAACATTAACAACATAACAGCAACAGTAATAATCATCATCATTGATATCATTATCTTTTTCATTGTTATCATATACACTGTCTTACCTGGAATGGGGAGCAGACGACACTTCTCTGACTGGGGCCACAACCCGGAGGTACTTCTCAGTTCCATACATCATTGTGATGACGTCAGATGGGTGAGCAGACGGTTTGAGCAGTTCGGATTTCATTTGAGAGTAGCACCAATCACTTGTGATGGCAACCTTAGAAATGAGTCCAAATTGATACCAAAGTCAAGATTGCTACGAAATCTGCAGCAATCAAAAATATTGACAATATGGAGGCTTCAGTTGCAGCAGACTGAAATATTGCATAAACAGGCAAATTTTTTTTCCCCCAGTGATTTCAGAATCCTGAATTCACAGAGCACAAGTCTGCAGAAATCTCAGAATCAATAATTGAAGAAAAATACGCCAAAAAATCGTCAGATTTAAACCAAAACCTATCGACACGCAGAGAAAAACTAAATCTTTGTGCACACTGTCTCACAAACGTAGGAAATTCCACATCAATACTCAGCTCAAAAGATGTTCATCCATTCACGCTTTGAAAATCTCGAAGACGTCTGCTTCGCCAGGGCTTCTGCGGCTGTCTTTATTGGTGTTTTCTAACCACGTGACAGTTAATTTTAGAACGTCGACGTCAGTCAGTGCAGCAGTGTGTCTGTGTGCCACTTATTGATTTTTTTACCACCCGCGAGCCTTCTCTTCGGGGTTTCCCTCCCGCAGGGCTTGCCAGTGATTGGTGCAGAGCTAGGTTCAGCGGCCAAAAACCCTCATTTCAACCAATCGTTGTGAGGTGATGTTTTTTGCCGTGTGCGTCATCAACCAGGTGGCTCAAAGGGTGCAGCAAGCAGGCGAGCGAGAGAGTGAGAAGAAGAGATGCACTCGCCCGCAATTCCTGCCCAGAAAGAGAGAGAGAGAGAGAGGAGAGGAGAGAGAGGAGAGAGAGAGAGAGAGAGGAGAGAGATGTATTCGTGCACAATTCCTGGTACAGAGAGAGAGAGAGAGAGAGAGAGAGAAGAGAGAGAGAGAGAGAGAGAGAGAGAGAGAGAGAGAGAGAGAGATGTATTCGTGCACAATTCCTGGCAGAGAGAGAGAAGAGAGGAGAGAGAGAGAGAGAGAGAGAGAGAGAGAGAGAGAGAGAGAGAGGAGAGAGAGAGAGAGAGAGATGTATTCGGCACAATTCCGACGAGAGAGAGAGAGAGAGAGAGAGAGGAGAGAGAGAGAGAGAGAGAGAGAGAAGAGAGAGAGAGAGATTTTATATTTTATTTATTATTTACTTATTCTTTTATATCGAGGATAATGGAATAAGCAATCATATGCTTTTTTACATCCAGTCTCCGTGTGTATGCAGTTTTGTAAATGTCATCTGTTCCCACCGGCACACAATGGCCGAGAGAGAGAGAGAGGGGAGAAAAGAGAGAGAGAGAGAGAGAGAGAGAGAGAGAGAGAGAGAGAGAGAGAGAGAGAGATGTGTTCGAGCACAATTCCTGACAGAGACAGAGACAGAGAGACAGAGGCAGACAGAAAGCCTATATGGATAGACAATAGTAACCCAAACTAAAGGCACACTTAAAAAAAAAAACACTTGTCTGCTACATCTGTTTTAGATGTTAAGCACACTTCCTACGATCAAATTTAATTTTTTGCAACAAACACACACGCACACGCTCACGCACTCACGCATTCTCGTGCAGAGAGAGAGAGAGAGAGAGAGAGAGAGAGAGAGAGAGAGAGAGAGAGAGAGAGAGAGAGAGAGAGAGAGAGAGAGAGAGACACACACACACACACACACACCACAACACACACACACACACACACCACACACACACGGACAGAACAAACACACAGACAGACAGACTCTCCCCGACCCCCCCCCCCCCCCCCACTCCCCCGCTGATTGAGTTAGGCTAACGAACCGTCAGTAAAGATTTTTGTCAGGCATAATCTCGCCCATCTCCCACACTGACTCTCCCGCTGTCTGTTACTTCTGCTATTGTAGACAACGGTATCCTATCACCCGCATCGGCCGGGATTGCTGCTGCTGCTGTTGCTGCTGCTGCTGCTGTTGTTGCTGGTGGTAGCTGACTGAAAGGTGATGTAGCACAAAGGATAGACCCCCCGGGAGATGCTATGTAAAAGTGTCGCTAAGTGGTTGTTTCGTAAAGTGGTCAGCTGGATCGATAGAAATAAGAACTGCTCTCTCCCCGTCTGAGATTTTTTTTGTGTGGAATGCTCTGTATCGTAGTTGGTGTAAGAAATGTATGCGCCTCAGCTTCATTTGCGCTACTCTCGATCTCGCAATGTTAAAAGACAAACGATTTCAAATATGACAGTTCCCATTATCTCTGTGAGCGGGGGAATCAGCGAAACTCAACAGATTCTCCGAATAAAGATATAGAGTGCTCGTTTTATGTTGCAGGCTCGACTGAGATTTTTCTTAACAAAGAGAGTTATCGTTTTATGACTATTATTCTAGGTACTGTTTTTTAAAAAAAAAATCTTGGACAAAGAGAATGTGCTCAGCAGTTTAATTAAAACGAATTCCTGGTTACTTTTGGCCCAGGTTCGCGTAGTTATAGGTCTTGAGCCAGTTTTTTTGTTTTGTTATTTTAATCTTTTATTTCGAGGATAATGGAATAAGTACTCATGAGCTTTCTTACATCCATTCCCCGTGTGTATGCAGTTTTTGTCAATGTTGTCATCCTTTCCCACCGGCACACAATGACCCAACTCTTCCGAGGAGTTAAGGACAGGAAAACCACTTAACGACACCACAGCTAGCTGCGAATTCTGATTGGCTGTGAGGCATTGCGTCACATTCCTGACCCCGTTGCAGCAGGGGTCAATCTGCTGCACAAATGTTGGTTGGCACCAACACTGACTTGCACTCACTGTATAGTGTCTGAGTTCCGTGTAAACAATATGTTTTGGGTCACTGTGACAAAGTCAGACTTTTGGGTTCCTATCTTTTTGGTTTGTTTGTTTGTACTCGTATATTATGTGGCAATATCATCATTATCGGCGCTGTTGTTGTTGTCCTCGTCGTCATTATTATTGTTGTTGTCGTCGACGTAGTCATCGTCGCAATTTTGCCCTTCCTCATTTGCATTGTCATATTGTCATTAGTCATTACTATTATCACTATTTTGTGCTATTGTTGTTGAAAAAAGATACTAAAAAAAAGGGCTTCAAAATTAAAAACACATTTAACTGGAAAATAAAAAATAAAACAATTAATCCGAAATCATTAACCCCAAACAAATTAAAGAAAAAAAAAGGGAAAATTTTTTTGGGGGGTTGGTTTTTTTTTTTGGAAGAGATAAAAGAACCAGCGCCCGGGCGGGAGAGCGAGGGTAGCGCAAACAAAAGGGCAGCAGACGCCCCCCCCGCCCCCCTAATTGGCATAATCAAATAGGGGAAACCTTCGGGGGCTGTCTAGCCATGGAGGGATCCCTTCTTTTTTCCAAACCTTTCAATGGAGGTTTTTCCTTTCCCCCCCCCACTCTATTTTGCCTCAATGCAACCTTTCGTGGCCTTGAAGTCTATAAACGGCTACGAAATCCCATCATCTTCCTTTGGGGTCCGGCTCTGTGGCCTTGACCCTCAATAAGGGGTTTCAGTTTTCACAAGTTTTTTTTGTTTTTGTTTTTGTTTTTTCACTTTTTTGTTCATCTTCACGTGCAGTTCATCTCGTGGCCTTGACCGTCTGCTGTGGGGTTTCGTTTCACTTTTTTTTTCTCTCCACTTTTTGTCACCTTCACTCATTTCATGCCCCTTTCCCCCCCTTTGGGGTGATTTTTCACTGCTTGGCATTCCTCGTCATCTGCACTCAATCCATGCTCTATGGCCTTGACCCTGGGGGGGGGTTTCAATTTCATATTTTTATCGCATTCCTTGGTTTTCCCTTTACGTGCAAGCAAAGCTGTTTTGGCCCTTATGTCTGGGGTTAACTAAAAGGGGAAACCCCGCCCTCTCAAACCCCACCCTTTGCCCCTTACTGACCACTGAATGAAGAGGGGAATAAAAACCCCAAATGGAACTGTCCATATACTTCTACTGTGCGGGTTCATTTCAGATGACTTTTTCAAAAGATCTAGAGGGTTTCCAAGAAGTAATAAGTTGGGCATCACCGAATTTACTTCAGGGTGGGAAAAAAGAGAGAGAGAATTTTTTTTGATTTGATTTATTTTTTTTATACGAGATAATGGGAAAAAGCACTCGTGTGCTTTTTTTTAATCCCCCCGCCCCGTGTGTATGCAAAATTTTGTAAATGTCATCTGTTTTCCAAGAGAGAGAGAAGAAAAAGGGGGAAAAGAGAGAGAGAGAGAGAGAGAGAACATTTTTGCAAACCAGTCCAAATCAAAAAAACCCCCGTTAATGTAGTGATAAAAGATGAAGGGAAAGAAAAAATAAATTACATAGAAATCAAAAATGTTGTGGGGAGAATAGATCAGAAGGGGGAAGGAAAGAGAGAGGAAAAGAGAGAAAAGATGGGGGGGGGGGGGGGGGGGCGCTTCAACTTAAAAATTCGAATGGGAGTCAAATAACAGTCTTTGTTTCCTTACAGATTTTTTCTTTTTCACTCTACTTTGTCCCTTCCCCCCGCTCCATTTCCATTCCAATTTAACTCCCATTTCCAATTCACTCACCAACTCCACGCACCATTTCCCCAAACCCCTTTCCACCTGCTCCACGCTCCCCCGCTCCATTCCCAAACTACCCTCCTCTACTAGCACCCTCCCACTCCACTTCACTCACTTCACACCCCCACTCTTTTCTAAATCTGCTCTACCTACCTACTCTAAACTCTACCAAATCACACTACCTAACTACTCTAAAACCTACCTACTCTACTCACCACTCCTTTTACTGCAAGCAAAAT
>CM060325.1:8131653-8144836 GCA_030674155.1 Stramonita haemastoma | reverse complement strand
GTGCCTTCTGGCACGGAGAGAATTAAGGTTAAGATAAAGAAGATACATCAGTAAAAATGATATAACAATAGTCATTAATTAAATTGCCAGGCAATGGAGAGAGAGAGAGAGACCAGGTGAAAAGGGTAATGGGTATGATAACATACAAGCACATGCATGTCACTGGAACCAACAAATGACAACAGGTCTTCACATACAGTATACACAGCTGTCAGTGTCCCCCACTTTCAGCTCCTCTCAGCTGCTAACTTTTCCATCCCATCCCAGCCCAGCTAATTATAGGATGAACTGGCCACACTTAGCCTAGGTAAAATGAAGTGGTGACTCCACTCTCCCCAAAAGTCCTTCAGACGAGACTGTAAACTGACACCCTGTGTGTGAATGCATGCAGAACATCTTGCGTACACATCAAATCCTGTACGGTTTTCGTAAGACTAGGCCATTGTGAGCAGGTGGGATCAGATGACAAGACTTACAAAACTGCATACACACGGGGACTGGATTTGAAAAAGCACATGAATGTTTATTCCATTATCCTCTATATAAAAGAATAAATAAATAATAGATAAATAAATAAATGAAAGAATGAATAAATAAATAAATAAATAAATAAATAAATAAATAAATAACATACAATATACATGGCTGTCAGTCCCCCACCCCCACCCCACCCCCACTTTGTGCCCCCAAAGACTTAACAACCAGCTCCCTCAATTCCTCTCTCTGTTCCACCTTTCTCAAAGTTTCATCAAGTCCTAGGCCTGTTTAAAAAAAAAAAAAAAAACACACACAAAAATCACACAGTACAAGTGCAGCAGCACTTACACCACGGGCCGTGTCTGGGACTCGAACTCCTCCTTGATTTTGCGTTCGTTCTCCAGAAGCTTGAGGATCTCGCTGTAGGTCAGCATGTACACCTTGTTGCGGAACGACTCGAACGACGTGGACTGCAGGGCGAGAGCTCGCGTCACCTGTTCCTTCACCACCTCCAACACCTAGGGGGAAAGAGAGACAGATAAAAATGAATTTTTTTTTTAAATGATGAAAAGAAAAGACTGATTCTGATCAGGTGAAACTGTCATGACTGACAAAATATAAGTCTTGCACTCTCCCTGCTTTTCATTTTAAAGAATATGAAAAAAGCAAGAAAGATGATAAAATAAAAAAAATCCAGACCAACTGCTATGGCGCAGTGGTTAGTGCCTCGAGTCCCTGGCTGGAAGGTCATGGGTTTGAATCTTGAAAGAATCAAGGAAATTTAAGCCAAATATTGGAGAATAAGAAATACAGAACATGACAAGGCAGCCAATGTTTTTATCATTGGAAAATAAAGAATCACTGTCCTAGTCCTCTTCTCTCCACCCCCTTCCACAAGCCCCACTCCCAACCCCCGAATTCTTATCCCATCCCCCTCTCTCAAACTCTCACCTTTCCCTTGCTATTTTCAATATCTTACCTTAGGACGGGACAGTTCAGTGGACACAGCACTTCCTCTCCCTATGCTAAGGCTGAAAACAGCATTGGGTGTCATATCTCCTTCACAGTTGGATCACTGTTCATTCACTGTAGCTTGAGTAAAGTCTCCTAGCTCACCCAGCTAAAAATGGGTATCTGCCCAAAGGTATCTGCCCAAGGGTATCTGCCCTCTTTGGGGACAGGGAAGGGTAAAAACAGAGAGGATGAGGAGATGGGTTCTACCCTCAAAGATGCTGGGCCCTTGAGAAGCTGAGGCCTCTAAACACCTGAAGGACACAACTGCATACACACGGGGACTGGATGAAAAAAAGCACACGAGTGCTTATTCCATTACCCTCGATATCAAATGAATAAATAAATAAATAAATAAATGAGTAAATAAATGAATAAAAAGGACTGCAGAGAATATGGGCACACCTGTACCGTTACTTACCTTAGGTGGCCAAGGCCAAAAGTTGTGTCGGTTATTGATGTCAGCTCATTGCCAAGGCCTACACTAAAATGTTGCAATGTTGTAAAACGTTGTGTTGAGATAGCCTTCAGCCATGACAAAGCTCTTAACAGAACAACCTGCACTCTCCTTCAAAGGAAAGTAAATCTTCTGAAGTCGGAGTATGGCTGCCTATATGGCAAGGTACTTGAAAACAGTCATACACGCAAACTTCTCATTCAGTGTGTGCAATTTCAGACCTGTGCACCCCCTTACTACTGATTTCAGTTTTTCATGGCAATTTTCAGTATTTTTCACCAAGTTTCAGTATTTTTGCGCGTTGTTCGTGATACACTTTTTCAACATGAAGCATAAACGTCTTTTTTTTAATTGGGTTTTTGTATCTGTATTTGTTTGCTCATCCCCCTTCGAATTTCTTTCCATTGTACAAAAGCTCATAAGCTTTTTCTTTTATCAACTAGCAAATGTAGACAGGTCTGATGACTTCATAAGTGATGTAATATACAGAGTGTAGAATTGGGAGATAAAAAAAAAGAGGAAATTGAGCCAGGGTCCAGGGGCCGCTTAGGCCCCGGTGGGGTGCAGGGGCAAAGCCCTGCTGGGGGGCCCAGGGGGGCGAAGCCCCCCGGCCGAAAACGATTTTTCACATTTTAAAGGCAGTTTGGAGGCCTCTCCAGGCACCATTTTGTGCAATGTGGAGGCATGTGTGTGTGTGTGTGTGTGTGTGTGTGTGTGTGTGTGTGTGTGTGTGTGTGTGTGTGTGAGAGAGAGAGAGAGAGAGAGAGAGAGAGAGAGAGAGAGAGAGAGAGAGAGAGAGAGAGAGAGAGAGAGAGAGAGAGAGAGAGAGAGAGATTCAGACCTTCCATAAAGAACCACCAGAGTATGTCAAACTTGTTATAAACAGATCTATTCTGGGTAGTGGTAATATAAGTTTGTGCGTACCACTGTGATGGCTAATGGAAAACGTGGAGAGAGAGAGAGAGAGAGAGAGAGGAGAGAGAGAGAGAGAGAGAGAGAGAGAGAGAGAGAGAGAGAGAGAGGATCAATACACTCTCTGGTGAAGATTTCAGAAGATCTTATGCCTTTCTCATTTTATTTTTAATCTGATTTCGGAGTGGACTCACAATGACAGTTTTCATGGCCAGAAAACAAGTGCTGTGTATGTGTGTGCTCTGCTGCTGTCCAGTACAGCACCAGAGCGGAAGCCGTGTTCGGTACGATATAACTTCAGAGCGAGTTTTCATGTAACTTCAGAACAAGTCACTTTGCCGTTTTAACGATCAACTGATTTTTCGAAGATGCGAGAAATTTTACTGTTCCATGATTTTCCAAGAAATCAGCGCTTCTATAAATGAAGAGCCGTGGTTTGCTATGTTCCGACCGCATTCCAATTTTCGACACCACTTGCGAATAAAAGTTCAACTTTCACTAGCGAGTAGCCTGATGCGAAAGAGGTACCGCAGGTTTCAAACCTTACTCGGCAAAACGAACAGCCAATTTTGCTGCTTATGCATCTATATCCGCAACTGTACCTCTTTTAGCCCCATCCTGGCCTGTTAGCGTCATTTTGCATTCACTCCGCGTCTTTCTTTGCTTATAAGTGTATCAGTTTGGTCTGTTTCTCCGCGAAAGTTTACACTTTCCGCCATTTTGTTTTGAAGATACTGTTGTGCGCATGCGTCATCAGGGGAGATAAGTAACTGAACGATCGGGCTTAGCAGACGACGGAACGCGAGATAAACGGCATCGCTGAACGATAGAAGACGACGTTTTCGATTTCCGGATTTTTCGTTGACAAAAATCGGATTTTGATTGATAAAATCGTATTTCCGTATTTTCCAACTTTTTCCGGAACAAATACGGAAAAATACGGAAGGTGCACAGGTCTGCAATTTCAATCTCACAGTGATTCCCAGGTGGGATGAGTGAGTCAGAGTGCACATTCTGGGTGACCGCCCAGAGTGTTAAGCTGGGGAACAACAACAACAACAACAACAACTGACCTTAGGAAAGTCAGCGGTGGTGGCCCTCATCTCTCTCCAGGTCTTGTTCAGCAGCTGGACCACGATGCAGAAAAACTCCTCCAGGGGCTTCTCACTGGCGAAGAACATGGAGTAGTACGTGTAACTCGTGTCGTCCGCTGTCACACAGAAAAGAAAAAATGTTTTTTCAGCGAGAATGGGATTTTAGGGAAGGGGAAAAAATTGTTGAATGTTCTATGGCTTAGTTATGAGTTGGGTTTTTTTTTTAAGATTCAGATTAGTTGTACGTGAACTGTAAGGTTGAAATTTGTTTCGAGCGATATTAAGTAAGGACTAAAATTTGGTATTTTAATGCCTTTTATTTTGGGGGGGGGGGGGGGGGGGGTTACTTTATCTCTTCTTTTTAATTTTTACATTAAAAATATTTTTTGTTGGTTAAAAAATTGTGTGTGTGAGTGTGTGTATGTGTGTGTCTCTATATATATGTGTGTGTGTGTGTGTGTGTGTGTGTGTGTGTGTGTGTGTGTGTGTGTGTGTGTGTGTGTGTGTGTGCATGCTGCGTGCGTGCGTGCGTGCGTGCGTGCGTGCGTGCGTATATGCGTGCGTGCGTGCGTGTGTGTGTGTGTGCGTCTCTAGTATCTATGTGTGTGTGCTTATATGTATGTGCATGCATGTGTGTATCCTTTATGATGTATTTGTCTACACACAAGAATATACCCATCAACTTCGTTCACATCATTATCATTCGCTTACTTTCAAACCTTCTAAACACCACACATCAAAAAAACAAAGAGGTAAAAACTCACGTGATTCGCCAATCCTCAAGATTTCACAGATCATCTTGGTGAGGTACATGCTGGCTTTCACAAAAGGGACATCATGTTCATCCGCCCTGGTGGAGTTTTCCAACACCATCTACCCACAAGACAAATGAATACGAGAAATTGACACTTTTAAATTTTGAAATGTGTCTTGCTGTAAGGTACCACAGCAGGTGGAGTTTCAATTACCGCCGGGACCTCTGATGAGGGTTCATCCAGGAGCCAAAACTCAAGTCAGGTCAGGCCAAAGGCATGGTTCTTACTCAGAAATGCCTACAATGCTGCCACTGAAAGACATTATTCCCTAGAATTTATTTTCATTTCTTTTTTTTTTTCTTTTTTTTTAAATCTTTGATAAGTCATTTTCTAAATGATTGAGAAGTTGGTACCTGCACTTGTCTTTCCTCACTACTTTTTCCTCAAAAATGAATACAAGTTGATAATGAATATCAACTGTATGAAATGTATCTCTGTAGATGGCAGTGAAAGAGAGAAAACGAAAGAAGGTGTTTTTTTAAGAAAAATAATATTTATTTGTTTTTTATTTATTCTTTTATATCGAGGATAATGGAATAAGCACGCATGTGCTTTTTTTTTTTTCATCCAGTCCCCGTGCGTATGCAGTTTTGTAAGTGTTTGTGTGTGTGTGTGTGTGTGTGTGTGTGTGTGTGTGTGTGTGTGTGTGTGTGTGTGTGTGTGTGTGTGTGTGTGTGTGGTCTGTGTGTGTGTGTCTGTGTGTATGTATCACTGTATGTGTGTGTGTGTGTGTGTGTGTGTGTGCAAGGACATATATGACAGATAGAGACAGAGAAGAAAAAAAAGAGTGTGTGAGAGAGCGAGTGTACATGCATGCATGAGCACGTGCAAGGAAGACTGACTGACTGGTACTGACTGACAAACTGACTCACTGACTAACTGATAAAGACAAGCTAGACTTACTAACTAGCTGACAAATTAACAGAGACTAAAGATAATGGACGAAACAAGCTACCAATTAACAAAGATTAAAGATAATGGACGAAACAAGCAACCAATTAACAGAGACTAAAGATAATGGACGAAACAAGCAACCAATTCACAGAGACTAAAGATAATGGACGAAACAAGCAACCAAATAACAGAGACTAAAGATAATGGACAAAACAAGCAACCAATTAATAGAGACTAAAGATAATGGACGAAACAAGCAACCAATTAACAGAGACTAAAGATAATGGACGAAACAAGCAACCAAATAACAGAGACTAAAGATAATGGACGAAACAAGCAACCAAATAACAGAGACTAAAGATAATGGACGAAACAAACAACCAATTAACAAAGACTAAAGATAATGGACGAAACAAGCAACCAATTAACAGAGACTAAAGATAATGGACGAAAAAATAGCAACCAATTAACAGAGACTAAATTATGATAAGACAAAACCTAGCAACCAGTTTTAAAACACAAACTAACAATGAGGGACAAAACTAAACACAGAACAAAACTAGGACAGGCAGACAGACAGACCAGCAGACAGACAGACAAACATACACCAACAGACAGACAAGACAAACAGACAGACAAACACACACACAGACATAAAAACGAAGCCAGCTAGCCACACACTCCTCCTCCTCCTCCTCCTCCTCTTTCCTCACCTTCATGTAGTTCTCCCCGTGGTTCTGGGCAAAGTACAGCATACAGTCCAGGGCCAGTAGACTGCAGGCCACCTTCACAAAGTCCTCTGCAGGGTTTAAATGGTTCTGAAATACACAGCACAGTGATTTGTACAGTCATAAACAAACAAACAAACAAACAAAAACCCAACAAAATAGCACCCCTGACATAGATGGCTTGATGAAAAAAAGCAAATCGATGCTTACTCAATGTACCATCTGAAAATAAAATTGACTCGACTTTGACTTGACTTGCCTGCTATCAGCTCCGAGTTGTTGTTGTTGTTGTTTTTTTTTTGGGGGGGGTTATTTGCTTGTATGTTTCAGGTTTAGGGTTTTTTTTTGGGGGGGGTTGTTGTTTTTACTTTTTTTCCAAGTATATCACTAAAACTCAACAAAAGTCACTACAAATAACCAAATGCTACACTAAAAAATGACAACACGTGAATATGTGTAAATGCAGGCACACACATTTTAGATTTAGGTCAATTACATAGACTCACTTTGCTAATGGAGCCAAAATGATCCACACAGACCACACCTCACCCAACACACTATAATCAGACATTTGCTACCGGCCCTCAATATGGCACAGAAAACAAAGACTTTTTCTAAATCAAATCCTGCATCAATATCAAGGAACAATGTATCAATATCTTCACTGAGAAATGATAAGTTACAGAGAGAGAGAGAGAGAGAGAGAGAGAGAGAGAGAAGAGAGAGAGACAGAGACAGAGACAGAGACAGAGACAGACAGACAGACAGACAGACAGACAGACAGAGACAGAGACAGACAGACAGAGACAGACAGACAGACAGACAGACAGACAGACAGACAGAGAGACCACTTTGACAGACCCTTGTCAACATTTGCAAAAATAGGCAGGTGGGGGTCAGGTTATCTCTTTTAAGATTTTGATTGATCATAAAACTATAACCATTTTTCTACCAAGTATTGAATTGTCAACGCATAATTTTTCTTCGTTTTGCATTAAAAACGTGTTTAAAAATACCCATGCCCTCATTCTGACCACCTTACATAATGCTTAAACTTGTCAATTTCTCATTTTGTCATGTTCTGCAGTCTAACATTTCAATCATTACTAACTTTCCACAGAAGTGTCCGATTTACAATCTGTTTTCTGTACCAAATACTTTATTTATTGCAGATTAATTGACAACTTGATAACAACTTAAAATTGGCGTCTGCTGCAATGCGACTCATTATGTGGTGTAGCGTCACATTAGCTGTTGGTACACTGGCTGCTAACACCTTACCTCAAACCCCAGCTTTTTGAAGTCTCGCGCATCGCTCTGTGAGCGGCGAACAGCGTTCATGTTGGGGTCCACCTCAATCTCAAAGGCTATCCTGCGTAACTCCTGAATCTCCCGCATGATCATCTGTAACATGCATGCACATATATACATACATGCACGCACACATACGCATGCATGCATGTGCGCACACACACACAAGTATGCACGCACGCGCACACACACACACACATGCATGCACGTGCGCACGCACACACACACATGTTCGCAGGTACACATGCGCACACACAAGCATGCACACACACGCACACACACAAACACACACATAGAAAGTCATATATTTTTGTGTCATCTGTTTGGGACTTTGTTTGTCTGTTTTTGTTTGTAAAATACTGGGTACATGTGAAACATTAATCAAGCTGTTAGCTCCCAATCTCCATCACATCATTTGTATTTTATTCACACACACACACACACACACACACAAAATGATCACCCCCCCCCCCCCCCCCCCCTTCCCAAAAAAACAACAAACAAAACCAACAAGAAAAAAAACACAAAAAATAAAAACAAAAACAAAAACCAAACCCAGCCCATGCATGTACAACATAAACAGGGAACAAACCACTTACTCAATCTTCTATCTATAATCTATCATCTAAATATATAATTTACATACACACACACACACATGATATCCCATGTGAGTGTGTAAGTCCAATTCAATTTAATTTTAAGAGCAAAAAATAATAAAATAAATAAAGCCATGGAAGAGATAGGAATGGGAGAGGAGGGGAGGGGGCAGAGTGTGTTCAAAATTTATATAGGACAAAAAAATAGGTGTGACCCCAAGTAGAGGGTCACTTGCCTTTGTGTGTTGTAAAGACCACAAGGGTCCCTTCCGTCCTTGTCAAGGGGAGTGCTAACCTTCTCTCCTTTCTTACAACACACCTTACACTGCTGACAGAGTCCTTTTATAACAGGCACTATTGCTAGGTATTAAAATTACGGTAGACTAAATACCACTTGTTTCTTTATATATATTTAAGACGTGTTTGCATACAGATCAAACAAATTTTTATCGCATATACAAACGTTGCATAAGTTCTTTAATTTCTTATAATCACAAGCCCACAGAAAGCACTTTCGTCTGTTTCTGGCAATAAATATGCTAATCTCTACCGAAATAATTACCTCCCTTGATACTGACACTTTTCCATCATTTATTGCTTCCCTTCATTTATTTTGATTCTTTGTAACATACCTCTTGTCTCCCTTTGTTTTTTAGGCTGGCTATGGGTAGATTACACGCACGCACGCACGCACGCACGCACGCACGCACGCACGCACGCACGCACGCACGCACGCACGCACGCACGCACGCACGCACGCACGCACGCACGCACGCACGCACGCACGCGCGCGCGCACACACACACACACACACACACACACACACACACACTTGTGATCTGCTGACTAGGGTTCATATCTCTTTCAAGAGAATTTTTCATCTGGAGTTAACAGTGCTGACTCCACCTCCCCAAAAAGTCCTTCAGATGAGACAATGAACCAAGGTCCCATGTGCGAACGCGCAGAGGACATTTTGTGCACATATTAAAATATGTTCCAATTTTTGGAAGAGTAGGCCATTGCACACTGGTGGCAACCGATGACAAAATTTACAAAAACTGCACACACACGGGGACAGGATATAAAAAAAAAAGCACATGAGAGCTTATTCTATTATCCTCAATATAAAAGAATAAATAAAAGATCATAAATAAAAAAATTAATAGAATTGTTCTGAGCTGTACTTGCAGGATTTAATATATTTATTTATCTATTTATACCACTTTATGTTACAGCAGATTTCTCTGCGTGAAATTTGGGCTGCTCTCCCCAGGGAGAGCGCGTCGCCACAAGTGCAACACCTACCCATTTTTTGTTGCTCTTTTTCCTGTCTGCAACTGTATTTGTTTCTCTATCAGAGTGGCTTTTTTCTACAGAATTTTGCCAGGGACAACCCTCTTGTTGCCATGGGTTCTTTTACGTGCACTAATTTATTTATCTATTTATTCTTTTATATTTTTTAAACTTATTTATTCTTTTATATCAAGGATAATGGAATAAGCAATCATATACTTTTTTACATCCAGTCCCCCGTGTGTATGCAGTTTTGCAAGTGTCATCTGTTCCCACCGGCACATGATGGCCTACTCTTATGAAAAGCGGAACAGGATTTAACGTGTGTGCAAGATGTTCTGCCTGCGTTCGCACACTGGGCCTCGGTTTATAGTCTCCTCCGAAGGACTTTTAGGGAGAGCAGAGTCAGCACTGATGTTAATTCCAGGGGAAAATATCCCCTCAAACAGGAATTGTTGTGATGTTGGATTTGTGCACTGTGGCCCTACTTACCTGGTCGTGGGGGTCGACCGGGGCCTTCATTCTCTCCTCGTGCAGGTTGAGCAGCAACACCTGCAGCACGTACAGCTGGTGAGCCATGGCCGTGCCAATGTTCTGCTGCCGGATCACGTGCTGCACACACAGACACACGTATACATACAGACACAGACAGACACAGAGACACACATACATACAGACATGTAGACACACATATAGACACAGAGACACACACATATAGATACACACGCACACACACACACACACACACACACACACACACACACACACACACACACACACACACACATACACACATACACACATACAGACACCTAGAGTTTGCTACCTCAACCACTTCAGCAACAGCACAAAATATACACACAAACATAGAAATTGTGTGCCGGTGGGAACAGATGACAAGATTTACGAAACGGCATGCACACGGGGACTGGATGTAAAAAAAGCTCACAAGTGCTTATTCCATTATACTCAATGTAAAAGAATTTAAAAAAAAAAAAAAGAAACAGCCACATACAGTCTTCTACTCCACCACTTGGGCAATAATGAAAAATGTTTAAAAAGCAGTGATACACACAAAGACAGACACCTATAGTCTTCTACTCCACCACTTGGGCAATAATGAAAAATGTTTAAAAAGCAGTGATACACACAAAGACAGACACCTATAGTCTTCTACTCCACCACTTGGGCAATAATGAAAAATGTTTAAAAAGCAGTGATACACACAAAGACAGACACCTATAGTCTTCTACTCCACCACTTGGGCAATAATGAAAAATGTTTAAAAAGCAGTGATACACACAAAGACAGACACCTATAGTCTTCTACTCCACCACTTGGGCAATAATGAAAAATGTTTAAAAAGCAGTGATACACACAAAGACAGACACCTATAGTCTTCTACTCCACCACTTGGGCAATAATGAAAAATGTTTAAAAAGCAGTGATACACACAAAGACAGACACCTATAGTCTTCTACTCCACCACTTGGGCAATAATGAAAAATGTTTAAAAAGCAGTGATACACACAAAGACAGACACCTATAGTCTTCTACTCCACCACTTGGGCAATAATGAAAAATGTTTAAAAAGCAGTGATACACACAAAGACAGACACCTATAGTCTTCTACTCCACCACTTGGGCAATAATGAAAAATGTTTAAAAAGCAGTGATACACACAAAGACAGACACCTATAGTCTTCTACTCCACCACTTGGGCAATAATGAAAAATGTTTAAAAAGCAGTGATACACACAAAGACAGACACCTATAGTCTTCTACTCCACCACTTGGGCAATAATGAAAAATGTTTAAAAAGCAGTGATACACACAAAGACAGACACCTATAGTCTTCTACTCCACCACTTGAGCAAGAGTGAGACATTTCTTTAAAAATCTGTTATACCAAAAAAAAAAACCCATGAATTTTTGCTTTAATGTAAGCTGTCATGTATGCTTGCAATACGTTTTATCACTAGCTTGTCATGTGTATTCGGTGTCTGGTGAATGTTAAACTGCCAAAAAGACTGGAACTACCTGCCTAAAATGAACAAAGGCACACTACTTCATGCTAGTGATTCTTATGGTACCAATCATAGGGAGGGGGGGGGGGGTTGGCGTTGTAAATGTTAACCACTTTGCTGCCTTGCAAGCTTTAAAAATGCTCAACAGTATAACAAACAAGAGTTTTTCTGTTTCTTCTTCAGAAGAAAAATAAATAAAAACTATTACTAGCAACATGTTTTTACAAAAATGCAAGCAATCTTCATGTAACAATGCTTTGAATATCCTAACAACCGTTCTGTTTCATACATTAAATGTTCCCACCTAAAGCGTACATATTTAATACACGAATCTGAATAGACCTAAACCAATTTGTACCCGTTGATATCACAACAGAGACAGAATGAGAATTTTTATCAACGGTAACTTACCGGAAGCACAGTGGTCCTCACATGTTTAGACTGCAGGCTTTCCGCTATTTTCTGCAAAATACAAAGATAAAATTGTAAAGTGAAATAAAGACTTCAGATATTATTAAAGACTTCAGATATATTCAGGTATTATTTCCTTTTCTGCATCTAACATTCAAATATCAGGAATATGACCTTATGCAACATATAATAATATGATTAATATCATTATAGCAGACCACTTTAACACGTCAGACAGTACCAATTATGATTCTGTATACTCTTGAATATAAATAGAATATCTTATATTATTTTAACCGTCTTAGCCCTGTTGCGGCCGCAGCCGGCCGTAACAGCACCTGCTGCTAGATTCCGTTGCGGCCGTAGCCGGCCGTTGGTCCTGACCACGTGGGCAGTACTTTTCCATCACACACATACCTCGTGGTTCTCACACAATGTGTCCGAAATTTGGTGGGGCGATGCAGGGAAGGTTTCAGATGGTGCCAGTGATAAATTTAGACCACTAACAGTGTGTACTTGGGAGGGAAGGAAGAAAGCAAGGCTGGCGATAGAAACGCCTTTCACTCATAACGCGTGGCGAAAAAAAATGGCGTCTTGGTTGGTAGCAGACGATTCATCTAACTAACTAGACAATAAAATGAACGTGTTTGCATTGGAAGTAGAAAAAATTCAATGATAAATATTAAGTGAGTCAGAAATAAAAAGCTGACGGGGGAGAAGAGATGGAAATAACGCAGTTAGAGAGAAGAATGAACCCGACTACACGGCACATTCCTGCAAGCGTGGCGACCTGTGCTACCCACACGCTGTGGAGAAATTTGACCTGGGGGGGGGAGGGGGGAGGTCCGCAGCATAAACGCCAGAAAATGTGACGCCTTTTGTCTATTTTCTAGTTAATACCACACTTTTTATTTGAAACTCAACGGACAGATTTGCTGATGACGAAAATAGCGAGAAGGAAAAGAAAATAGATCTCAAGTCTGCCAAGGTGCCACAGGTGACAGCGATAGGTACACCCCCGACACATCCACATTTTGTGCTTTCTGTGATGTGATGTGTTCCTGTGCCATCACTATTACTACTTTAAAGGCTATCACGATTAAAATTTTGTAGAATTACAGAAGTTCTGTGTTGTTTCATGTTTGTCACACCTG
>CM060325.1:8125290-8127790 GCA_030674155.1 Stramonita haemastoma | reverse complement strand
CTAAATGCTTGTTGCACACGGAAAGTCTGGATTTTTCAGTAATCTCGTCCGAAGGACTAGCACCCAGACAACGACTTGAGGCCTAGAGGATGGGGGAATAGTTTGGGTTCGAATGAGTTTGAAACCTGATTACGACATTAAAAGTGCATGCAACTTCCAAAACAAAACAAAGAAATAAGCAGCTCCCGCCCCCCACGAAAAAAACCCAACAGAATGAGAAAAGGGCAAAATTTATGTCATTAAAAACAGGGCTAACAAAAGAACAATAAACAAAATAGAGAGACAACAAAAAGACAGCAAAAAATGTGTACTGGAGGTAAAAGTCGGGCTGAGAATAATTGCTTAAAAGAAATTTGAATCTCTGTCTCTCTGTGTCTCTCTCTCTCTGTGTCTCTCTGTGTCTCTCTCTGTCTCTCTCTGTCTCTCTCTCTCTGTCTCTCTCTGTCTCTCTCTCTCTGTCTCTGTCTCTCTCTCTGTCTCTCTCTCTCTCATAATATTTTTCTTTATTTAATCTTTTTTATATCTATATTCTCTAATCAGGCCAAGGGCCGAATGAAAAAAAAAGAATATAATACTTGCTATGTAGCACTTGAAAATAAAGATTATTCATTCATTCATTCATTCATTCATTCATTCATTCATTCATTCATTCATTCATTCATTCATTCTCTCTCTCCATCTCTCTCTGTCTCTCTCTGTCTCTCTCTGTCTCTCTCTGTCCGTCTGTCTGTCTGTCTGTCTGTCTGTCTGTCTGTCTGTCTGTCTGTCTGTCTCTCTCTCTCTCTCTCTCTCTCTCTCTCTCTCTCTCTCTCTCTCTCTCTCTCTCTCTCTCTCTCTCTCTCTCTCTCTCTCTCTTCTCTCTCCTCTCTCTCGTGTAACTCTCTGTTTCTGTCTATGTCTCTCTCATCTCTCTCTGTCTCTCTCTGTCTCTCTCTGTCTGTCTCTGTCTCTGTCTCTGTCTGTCTGTCTGTCTGTCTGTCTGTCTGTCTATCTCTCTCTCTCTCTCTCTCTCTCTCTCTCTCTCTCTCTCTCTGTCTCTCTCTCTCTCTCTCTCTCTCCTCTCTCTCTCTCTCTCTCTCTCCTCTCTCTCTCTCTCTCTCTCTCTCTCTCTCTCTCTCTCTCTCTCTCTCTCTCTCTCTCTCTCTGCGTGTCTCTCTCTCTCTGTAAAACAAAGAACAAAGCCATGTTTGGGTGACAAGAAAGCGTGTGTTATCACTATACACTCCTAAAAGAGGACTGACTCCATTTCATTTCGGGGAGGGGTATTTTGGCAAACAACAGGACGCCCACGACCACACGCATTCGGCGTCCTTCCGCTGGGACACTAAATTATCTGAGAGCTAGGGTGGACAGCTCTTTCCTTTTCTGGACTGTCCATGCATGCCTGGGTCTGTTTCTGGCTGAAAATATATGGTCCACGTTCTGTTTTAGAATACTGTTTGCAACAGGTTAGGAAGAAGGGAAAAGAGGGTAAGGAAGACGAAGAGGAGGAAGAGGAGCAGGAAGAGGACGAGGAGGAGGAGGAGGAGGAGGGAGGAGGAAAGAGGAGGATGAAGGAGACGAATGTTAAAAAGAAGAAGAGGAAGAAGAATGCGAAGAAGAATGCGAAGAAGAATGCGAAGAAGAATGCGAAGAAGAAGAAGAAGAAGAAGAAGAAGAAGAAGAAGAAGAAGAAGAAGAAGAAGAAGAAGAAGAAGAATGCGAAGAAGAAGAAGAAGAAGGCGAAGAAGAAGAAGAAGAAGAAGAAGAAGAAGAAGAAGAAAGAAGAAGAAGAAGAAGAAGAAGAAGAAGAATGCAAAGAAGAAGAATGCAAATAAGAAAAATGCAAACGAAATGAATGCAAAAAAGGAGACGACGAAAAAGAATGCAAAAACAACAACAAAATCAACAACAACAAAAACAACAACAGCAACAGTGACAACTGTAACCGCAACAAATAGCAACAAATACATTAAAAAAAATCAAACAGTAATGCTAATGAGCATGAAAACAATCCTTCTCTCTATAGATCAATCAAATATCACTGGTAGTGCGTACATACATCCTTTATCACACACACACAACACACACACCACACACACGCACGCACACACGCACGCACGCACGCTCGCACACACGTATACACACACACACACACACACACACACCACACACACCACCACACACACACACACACACACACACACACACACACACACACACACACACACACCACAACACACAGAGGTATATGAATGAACGGAAGGAATGGAGAGACAGGTTACAGGGATACAGATACGCATGAACATATACAGGACGATAATTCAAATAATGGGTGCAGCTGCTCTTGTGACAATGCACTCTCCCCAGGGAGAGCAGCCAAAACTTTAGGCAGAGACATCTGTCTTACCTGGAAGAGGTACACAAGACAGCACAGTACGAGACAAGACAAGATAATTCAGTACAGTTGAAGACAACACAAAAAATACAGTACAATACAATGCAATGACTAAATACACTA
>CM060325.1:8110290-8122790 GCA_030674155.1 Stramonita haemastoma | reverse complement strand
GGGGGGGAAGGGCATCTTCAAGTTACATCAAGATCAAAACATACCAGTCAATAAAGTACTTTAAAGCACCCACATAACCCACATAACAGAGAGAGAGAGAGAGTCAAGTCAAATTATTTTATTTTGAGGATAATGAATGAACACTCATGTGCTTTTTGTACATCCAGTCCCCTACCTCATCAGGGATTACATCAATATAAAAACACCTCTAACAGCAACAATAACAAACCAAATAACAAAAACAAGAGACAACAAAAACAGTAACAAACAGAAGACAAGAAGCAGGGACAGAAGACAATAATAAAAAATGACAAAAGCGCACACACAGAGAACTGAAATAAGAAATAAACAATTGATTTATTTTATATTATTTATTTTATTTATTCTTTTATATCGAGGATAGTGGAATAAGCACATTTTTTTTTACATGCAGTCCCCCTGTGTATGCAGTTTTTGTAAATCTTGTCATCTGTTTCCACCGGCACACAATGGCCTACTCTTAAAAAAAGCGGAACAGGATTTCGCGCACACTGGGCCTCGGTTTATAGTCTCACCAAAGAGAGAGAGAGAGAGAGAGAGAGAGAGAGAGAGAGAGAGAGAGAGAGAGAGAGAGAGAGAGA
The DNA here is from genome assembly GCA_030674155.1 of Stramonita haemastoma. Classification (NCBI taxonomy): domain Eukaryota; kingdom Metazoa; phylum Mollusca; class Gastropoda; order Neogastropoda; family Muricidae; genus Stramonita; species Stramonita haemastoma. Next base: position 8,122,170 of record CM060325.1, on the reverse strand, counting down.
GAGAGCGCTCTTCCTCCCTCAGAGGTGATGATGCGTGATGCACGTGGGACATGGTTTCTGTTCACCCACAGAGGGCGCAGTAGTAGCCTAGCCAACTGGCCTGGAAACTCCACTGCGGAGCTAAGCTAAAGTTTCTGTGACAGCTGGACAAGACGCACTGCCTGTCTCCACTCCCTGCAGTTTGAAATAAAGGTGAGGCTTCAGGTAAGCTGTACCGCTATGTTTATGATTTTATTTTGTTTTTCATTATCCTTTCTACATTTTCGAAATTGAAAGTGTGGAAAAGAAAGGATTGTGAGATTTTTGGTTTCGTTTTTTTTCTTTTTTGTTATCGGTACCCGGTTCCAAAACAAAGTAGCGCTGATAGTCATGGCGGAGCTGGGCAATATTTCCATGTGGTCCCCTAATCCTGTAACTATATGTCTACTTTAGCCCCTTTAGGAATGATTATGATATTGACGTGAATTCTTATCGAGTTCCATGTCATACCCAAGAAAGTATTTGGCCCTCCTCGACTTTAAAAAAAAAAAAGTTTACGAGTCCCCCCTCTCCACTCCCTTTCATTCCCGCCTTTTAACCACACAGAAACAAACAAGAAGACCTATTGTTTGCTTTTCATAGATTGAAGCTGGTCTTAAGTTGTATGGCTATTTTCCTGTTCAGTTTACCGTTAACTTTGTTTTTTTTTATGCTCATGACAAAAGTGTGACGCTTTGTGTCATCTCCCACTCCTTCCGAAATTTGTAGTGTCCAGAACATAGATTGGATGAAAGAAACATTTCCTTTCATCGGGTATAGCGTCCAAGTTTACCAATGGCGAGATTTTTGCAAATGCCACTGTTATTCTTGCACATTCCGACTTAAGGGGTACAGTTGGGAATCAAACCTACCAGTTTAGCCAGGACAGTCAAGATGTTCCTCCCTGCTTTTTCTGATTAACTGCCGTGGGTCTTTTGACGTGCACATATTTGAAATCTTCCGTCCCACTGGTTTAGTTACTTCCACAAGACTCGAGATTCAATTTTTGTTCCTCGGCTAGAGTTCGGGGTTCACCAATGGTGAGATTTTGTGTATGCGACCATTTTTACTTACCACCAAGGTAGCCACACAACTTCTTCGGAGGTGTATCCTGGTATGTTTCCGAAACATGCCAAACGCTGACATGAACTACTGGATCTTTAATGTGCAAATTTGACATGCATAATACACGGAAGATTGGGCACTGGCAGGTTTGCACTAGATGTTGACCTGGAGGATCGTAACCCCCCCCCCCCCCCACTTAACTTACCAGACCCAGCAGAGATTCAAACCCACGACTTCATGGACACATGGGATTGAAGTCAGACTGTCGTAACCACTCGTCAATAGTGTCGATATCCAGATTTCCCTATTGTGGTGATTTGTGCGCGAATCCGCGGTCGTTTGCATCTGCGACTGAGATTGTTTGGCACCGCTGGGTAGACTTCTCTGTGGTTTTCAAGCAAGTTCCGAATGTGTCGTAGAGTGTGCGTTCACCTGCTGCCAAGACTTACCGTTATAGTTAAATGATGCAAATAATTCTTAAAATGCGAAGTATTTCAAGCCAGTTTTTAGTGAGGCGTACATGAATTTTGTTTCGAATATTTAGAAGTCTGAACATTTCCTTTCAAAGTGCAGCTCACTAATCTTAGATCAGTAGAAGGGGTATCCAACTTTATTCAGAGATGGTTGTAAACTTGGTTTTAAGTTTTATTAGTTTTAGTCTTTAGTTTTTGTTTACTTGTTTACGCTTCAGAGTCAGGCATTGGTAGATGTAGTATCAAACTTTATTAGATAGAAGTGACATTTGTTTCAAAAGTTTTCTTTAAAAATAGTTTTGTTTACTAGAAACATGCAAAACAATTCTATTATAAATATAAAAAGCATATATATTTGACAACTTGCATATTATGCCTAAAGGTATTGCAAGTTACGCATTCTCTCAGCACACATGCATGCACACAAATATATCCATATGTATGTATTACCAATTTTGTTTTGGGAGGCAGTGACAGCACTTAGCTGGGGGGCGGGATAGCCTGGTGGTTAGAGCGTTGCGCTCGCGATCTGACGGCCCAGGTTCGAGTCACCTCCGAGGTGTCGCACCTCCGTTCAAGACGATTTTTTCCTGGAATTCCTATGAAGTCAGCGCCGACTCTACAGCCCCGAAGAAAAACTTTCGGATGAGATTCAACGCATGCAGAACATTTTGCCCTCACGGTCAAGCCCGTTTCGCATTTCGGAAAAGACCATCGTGTTCTGGCCGAAACTGAAAAATGTACAACACGGCTTACGCAGAGAAACTGGGTAAAGCTAAGGGTTTCTCGACAATTTGCTCATTAGACATTAAAGCTCATCAAGTCCTTGAACTTTAAGAAGTGTGTATCAACGCAGCAACTGACACCTGTTGGAGGGATGTTTCCCCAGGAGTTATTACTACTGACTGAAGGAGCTGAAGAAAACTTCGTCAGTATCACAGTCTGCATGAAGAAATGCTGTCCATTAAAAAAAAGTGTATGGCCCAGGTGATATAAACTTTCTTATGTTATGGATATCTAAGGAGTTGGGCCTTGTGGGTTCAGATCGTATAGAATTATTCAAAATACTTTTTAAAAAAGTGTTATGACACAGTTCTGTGTGTCTTATCAGAATCTGGCCAACAGCCGTGAACCTTGTGATGAGACAGCGTGAGATGGGGCATTAGTACAGGGGGTCAGTGCCAACGGAGCTTGTGATAGCATACTGCTTTGAATAGGGTGGAATAAGGTAAATGTCTGTCCATTCATCTTTGGGGTGGGGATATTCTTAAGTCCCAGTGCTGTTTACAAGGTTTTCAGTTAGTAGGCTTTATTGTTGAATAGGGTTCAAGCTGTTAAGCCCGGCCTTTGGGTTGCCTATTACTAACAGTTCCGAGATGAACTTATGTTCATTGGTCTTTGGGGTCAGGATATTCTACAGTCCCAGTGCCCAGTTTTCGAACAAAAAAGCTGAGTGTTTGACAAGTTTGGTTCGGGAGTGGAGTCAGGATTTTGAAAATGGTTACTTAATATCGCAAACATGGGGGAGAAAGTCATGGCCTGATTCGCCACAACTGAAATATTTTAGGGAGAAATACACCAAAGAGAGCATTAGTTGATGTCGAATATGACAGCGGAATGTGAAGTTGACTACATGAAGTAGAGATGAAAAGCTGCAGACCAGCCATTGCCTCGGGGTTGTCTTCAGAAAGTAGCTGAGAACCCATTGGTATAGTACTTGCAGAAGGAAGTAATGATGTCACTGTTTGATGCTGTTCTGGTCAGATGTTGTTTCCTCCTCTTTGGGGAATGGCTACGGGACCTGTCAGTTGCCTCTAGATCACTGGACACCACATTCCTGATTGCTTTGGCATCCCTTATTTAAAAAAAAAACTAACGTAAGAACCTAAAAAGTCAAATTAATTAAACTGAAAAGATAAAAACTTAAAACTGACGTAAAGTAAAACAATATTTAAAGCATGTAAAGTTAAATAAAACTAAAAAGGGGTCTTTAGAATAAAAAAATGGGGATTTAAAATGAAAATAAAATCAATAAACTTATCAAAAACAAAAACAACTAAATAGGAAAATAAAAAAATCCCCCAAAACTAAAAGAGGAATAATGAAAACACCCCCCCAAAAAAAAACAACAAAAAAACAAAACAAAAAACAAACAAACCCCAAACAAAAAACTAAACTAACCTAAACCTCCCCCTTTGATACAAAGACCCCCAAACAAATATTTAAAATCAGATGGGATGAAAAAGCAATCTCGGTGACAGTGATCCTGGTGTTCCGGAGAGAACATCATCTTTGAAGGCACTGACAATGCTGGGTACAATCAGTTCCTTCCATAGTGAAGTTTACGCTGACTTTGGCTCATTCATTGCGCGTTCACTTGATCCAAGGCGAGGAAGTCTCATGGTGTGTGACTTGTCGTGCAGAATAACCAAGTATCTGCTTCCGGTTATTGAGATGTTCAGGATATTGGGCAGTCATTTTCCTGTAAACTAAATGAGTTTTGTCTGTAAGAACAAAGTTGGTTTTAAGAAATGTCATTCATTGGGGGTGGGAGTGGGGAGGGCGGGGGGAAGGGAAGGGGGCAGGGGGGGGGGGGGGGGGCGGGGGAAGGGGTGAGGGGGGGGGGGCAATAAACCAGATTGGATTGGGTTTCAAATTTAGTCAAAAAGTCTGGAGATAGCTTGTCAGTCTGATGGGGCCTGCTGTGGTAGTGAAGATAGCTCAGGCCTTGCGGGTAGCTCGCTCCTTGTGACACTGTCACTCCCTCACACTTCTTCAGGCGTTTTCCAAACATAGTTATTTTTAACCCCTTAGGCTGTAGCGTTGCTAACATCGGGGTGAAGTAGTGATGCTGATCACAAGGCAGTTCTGTGGGGGCTGTTTCTCCTGTACCGCTGCCTTCCTTCACCTTGCAACTTCCATTTCCATCCTCAAAACCTGGGAACTGGAATGGACCGACCCAGACATGGCAATGCTCTTCCGAAGCACTGAAGACGGACCAGCTTTGAGAAGACTGAACCAAAGCATCCCAGGCCATCTTCGATGACTAGTTACATCACTGAAACTGCTGACACCAACCCTGACTGTATCAGTGAAGTTTTTGTTAGGTCCCGCTATATGTCAGAGCAGGTGAGGACATTAATGATGTGATCAGTGTGTCTCCTTTATGTCAGTGTGTTTGTGTAAAGCGTTTCTCTCTGTAGTCTCGTCTGCTTGACTGTTTGGTTTCGTCTGTCCGTGTGTGTGTTTATTCATTTGCTTTTTCGTTACGGTTTGATTTTCCTTGTGTGTATGTATGTATTTGCTTTTTCTGTCATTGTGTATTATGTCTGGGTTATTTTCCGTGTATTCGTTGATTTTTGTGTATATGTCTGTGCTTAGTTTTGTTTTTGTCTGTTTATAATGAATGTATGTATGTATGTATGTATGTATGTATGTATGTATTATGTATGTATGTATGTATGTATGTATGTATGTATGGGTTTTATTGTTTTAATCTGTACTTGTGTATGTGTTTGCCATTTTCTGCTTTTGTCTGTACGGGATTGTATATAATTTGGGGGGTTATTTTTTCGTCTGTACTTATGTATAAGTTATGTCTGGTTAGTTTTCGTTTGTACTCAAGTAGCCTGTATGTCTGTCTGGTATTTTCGTTTTTTATGTGTCCTTGTGTATAATTATGTCTGTCTGCTTTTTGTTTTGGTGTGCGTTTAATATGTTTGCTTTTTTGTTTTTGTGTGTGTGTATAATATCCGTTTGCTTTTTGGTTTTTTGTGTGTGGATATCTGTTTGCTTTGTGTGTGTGTGTGTGTGTGTTGTGTGTGTGTGTGTGTGTGTGTGTGTGTGTGTGTGTGTGTGTGTTTGCCTTTTGTTTTTGTGTGTTCGTGTGTATATCTCTGTTTGCTTTCTGTTTTTGTGTCGGTGTGTGTGTGCCTGTGGTGACTGAGATATTGATAAAATACAGAATACACATGAACGCTCTAACATCTCGTTTTTGAATCTTCAGATCTCGACGTTGCCCAACCCAAGCCCATGAAGAAAACATCCAGAGTGCGGAACATCATCATCAAGAAAATTCAGTGCAGAAAATCAAGAAAATTTAGTGCGTAACACTAGGGAAAATTCAGTGCGGAACAAGAAAATTCAGTGCGGAACATCAAAAAAATTCAGCGCGGAACAATAAAATTCGGTGTGGAACATTAGCATTCAGTGCGGAAAATCAAAATTTAGTGCGGAACATCAAGAAAATTCAGTGCGGAACAAGAAAATTCAGTGCGGAACATCAAAATTCAGTGAGGAACATCATCTAGGTATCATCCAGTGTGGAACACCAGCATCAAGAAGAAATCAACACGGAACACCAGCGGAACACCGGTGTCAAGAAGAAATCTAGTTCAGGATAGGGACAGCCCCAACACCAAGAGAGAGAGAGAGAGAGAGAGAGAGAGAGAGAGAGAAGAGAGAGAGAGAGAGAGAATTTTTCAAGGACAGATAAGCATTCGCATACTTTTTTTTCACACGGCCCTTGCCTATCAAACAAAAACGACCCCCCTTAAAAATACAAATAAAACAAACAAAACTCCAAGACAAACCCAAAACACACACGGCACACGCAGAGAGAGAGAGAGAGAGAGGAGGAGAGAGAGAGAGAGAGAGAGAGAGGGGAGGGGGGGGGGGGGGAGAGAAGAGGAGAGAGAAGAAGAGAAAGGGAAAAAATGAAAAGTTATCAAAGACAGAAAAAGCGTATACCCCCCCCCCCCCCCCCCCCCCCTTTAAAAAAAACACACAGAAAAATGGTGCTTTAGGATGTGTGTAAATAAGGTAAAGTAGGAAACATTATAATAAAGATATAATGAAGGGCAGAATGTCCAGTCAAGATAAGTAGAAATGAGGGAAAAGCAACAGCTGAGGGTTTTTTGCTTTTGCTTTTTTCACTCTCAACTTCATACGAAATGACTGGCACTCTCAATAATGCCTGCATTCTTTTGAATTTGAAGTAAATAGATTTTGGTCTTAGCACAACTTGCATTGATTAAGCATTGAAAGAGCTTGTTTTACCATGAATCCTTTTTTTTTGTCAGGAAATATTTGATAAAATACTGCTGTCCTAATTTGTTTCATTGTTCATACTTTGTAATGCTTAAAAATATTGAGAAAAATGTTAGTTGGTTACTAAGTCCTCTCCTACTATGCCTTATGAAACTGGCAATGAATTTTTGGATAGCCCCTCCCCCCACCCTCCCAATTTAATCAGATGAAATGACTTGGAAAATATTTTTGATAATATACCCCTTACTACTTATATACATGGTAATGCTTTGTGGGTTTTTTTTTTAATAAGAAAATCAAACGTTAAACAATTGAAAAATAAAGTATATGTTCCATTACTATGCGGTTGATGGGCAGTGAAGTCAGACACCAAAAATACAGAACTGGAAAATAGGCAATAAAACTGCTTATAGTTTTGGCTGAAGTAGAAAAATGTGCTAAAAAATCAATTTCAGAAAACATTATTTTTAGAGGAAGAGAGAGAGAGAGAGAGAGAGAGAGAGAGAGAGAGAGAGAGAGAGAGAGAGAGAGAGAGAGAATGTTGTGTGTGTGTGTGTGTGTGTGTGTGTGTGTGTGTGTGTGTGTGTGGTGTGTGTGTGTGTGTGTAAATGGGATAGAGGGTATCACTGTCAGGTTGGAAGTAGAGGCAAGGAAGGGAAAGTAGTGTTTAGAATGGATGTGGGTACACATATTGAGCAGTGCAGATAGAAAAGACGGCTGGATCATAATTTTAAACTTAAATCTTACATAGCTTATTTGGGCTCTTTTTTAATGGGTACTGCTAGTATAAAAAAATTGGTACAATTTGTTCTAAAAGTCGTGGGCCGAAATTGCTTTCATATCCAAACTGGAAATTTGTGTAGACATCGAAGTCCATTGCACCACCGTATTTGTTGATAGGACTGGAGACTGAATCAATACTCTATGGTATTGAGAGCTAGGTACCATTGTGTCTATAGCTCATACCATTTGTCTATGTGCTGTTGTGTCCACATGCCTTCTAACATTCAGACCAACCAGCTGACAGACCACCTTTTTCCCGGCTACTAACTGTTAACACTAACCCCAACACTAACCTAACCTAACTCAACCTTAACCCTGGCCCCACATGTGGACACAAAAAGCAGGTAGATAACAGGTATGTGCTGACATAATGGCTACAATTTTTCTCTTTTTTTATTTGAATTAATTTTTCTGAAAGTAAATGGATAAGCACAGAGCGTCTTTAGACCATGCTCTAAAATGGCAAAAACTAACATGTGCAAACAGTAAAATAAAACTCAAAATTATTATAGTCAAGTGCACTACTGATAAGATAAATGATTATCATATTTTCCCTAGGATTGGTAGGGGAACAGGTAATAGAATTTAAGGGGGAAAGGATGTTAGGAAGGGGACGGGGTTAGAATGTTGTTATATAGGGATGGGGAAAGAGATGAGGACTGAGGATGGGGATGGGGGGCAGGCAGTCACTTTCTGCTTAGATTCAAGAGAGGGTGGGGGCAGGGAGCATTTGTAAAAGATTATTTAAAAAAGAAAAGTAGAGGGTGTTTAAGAACACACGGTTGGATTACCATTCAAAGGGGCAGATAATTTTAGAAAAAAAAATCAAACAAAATTAGGAGATGCTTGTTTTCGTGTGCATTATTAATCATTAGGGGAAGGTGCTAGGAGATGGTGAGGAAGCATTTGCAGAAAAGGCATTATCAAAGGAGGTAGAAAGTATGTTCAGGTTGAGGGGTGTGTGTGTGTGTGTGTGTGTGTGTGTGTGTGTGTGTGTGTGTGTGTGTGAGAGAGAGAGAGAGAGAGAGAGGGGGGGGGGTGGAGGATGATAGAGCTGCAGGCATATCCATGAAATGATTATTATTCAACATGTACTTATGACACTCCACCACATGAGTCCCACTGCACCAGAGCTCAGTATTTAGTTAACATGTTAGTGATCTGCAATAAAAAGGCTATTCAATACAGAAAACAGATTGAAAATTGAAAAGCTGTATGAAAAGGTATTGTAAATTGAAATAGTAGATTGCAGAAAGTGACAAAATGAGAAATTAGCAAGTTTTGCATCGTAATAGATGGGTCAGAGTGAGGGCTTGGGTGTTTTTAAACGCGTTTATAAAGCAAATGGAAACAAAACTATAACTTGAAATTTGAATATTAGAAAAACGGTTTTAGTTGTAAAATCGATCCAAATCTCAAATTGAAAGCTTAAGCGCCCCCCCCCCCCCCCCCTGCCTAAAATAGCTCCTAGAAAAAAAAAAAAAAAAGGGGGGTGAGGTGCAAAACACTTATTTTCTGGTATCTTGCACAAAAACTGAATCCCTTATGTTCCCTGTGCGATATATATATAATATATATATATATATTATATATATATATATATATAATATATATAATTTACATTGTGTTTACAAGTTTATTTTGACAACTTTCCATTAGCAACGGCATTCTCCCCTTTTATTTGACAATCTGGTATAAGAAAGTGTACATATTTCATTCTATAGTGTGTCTTGTGTTGACATGTCTTGTTACCTTATTTCCTTCTTGCCCTTTGCTTTGCCATAGGTCAGGGACATGCTCATTACCCAGGTTAAAGTTCCATCAGCATCTCTGGCATCAATGTACTGTCTTAGCCTTTATTTTATTTTTTGTGCTTTGTTTTAAATGATTTTTTTTGTGTGTGTTTTTTTGTGTGTTTTTTTTTTTTTTGGGGGGGGGGGGGGGGGGGGAGGATAGGCTGGAAGCCCCACAATGTTTTTTTTTCTTTTTTAAAGAATGAATTAAGTGGGGAAAATGGTGGAGGCCCACAATGTTGTTGTTTCAAATGAATTAAGTGGGAGAAATGGTGGAAACCCACAATGTTTTTTTTTTATTTTATTTTATATTATCAAAGAATGAATAAGTGGGGGAAATGGAGTCCCCACAATGGTTAAAAAAAATTTTTTTTTTTAAAGAATGAATTAATTTGGGGAAATGGTTGAGTCCCCATAATGTTGTTTTTTTTTTAAAAATAAATTAAGTTGGGGAAATGGTGCAGGCTCCACATTTTTTTTTTTTTAAAGAATGAATTAAGTTGGGGAAATGGTTGAGTCCCCATAATGTTGTTTTTTTTTGTTTTTTTTTAAAAGAATGAATTAAGTTGGGGAAATGGTGCAGGCCCACAAGGTTTTTTTTTTTATTTTTTTTTTATTTTTTTTAGAGAATGAATGAAGTTGAGGAAATGGTTGAGTCCCCATAATGTTTTTTTTTTTAAAGAATGAATGAAGTTGGGGAAATGGTGGAGGCCCCACAATGTTTTTTTGTTTATTTTTAAAGAATGAATTAAGTTGGGGAAATGGTTGAGTCCCCATAATGGTTTTTTTTTTTTTAAAGAATGAATTAAGTTGGGGAAATGGTGGAGGCCCCACAATGTTTTTTTGTTTATTTTTAAAGAATGAATTAAGTTGGGGAAATGGTTGAGTACCCATAATGGTGTTTTTTTTTTTTAAAGAATGAATTAAGTTGGGGAAAAGGTGGAAGCCCCATAATGTTTTTTTTTTTTTTTTAAAGATTGAATGAAGTGGGGGAAATGGTGGAGGCCCCACAATTTTTTCTAAAAAGATGAATTAAGAGGGGGAAATGGTGGAGGCCCCAACATTTTTTTTTAAAAAGAATGAATTAAGTGGGGGGAATGGAGGCCACAATTTTTTTTAAGGAATGAATTAAGTGCCAGAAATGGTGGAGGCCCCAGATGCTTTTTTCTTTAGTTTGTTTTTTAAAGAATAGAGTGGGGGAAATAGTGCAGGCCCCCCCCCCCCCCCCCCCAATGTTTTTTTTTTTCTTTTAAAGAATGACTTAAGTGGGGAAATGGTGAAAGCCCCACAATTTTGATATATTTTTTTATTCTTTTTTTTTAATTTTTATTTTTTATCTTTTATTAAAGAATGAAGTTGGGGAAATGGTGGAGTCCCCACAAATTTTTTTTTTAATTATTTTTTTTAAAGAAGGTATAAAGTGGGGGAAATGGTGGAGGCCCAACAATTAAAAAAAAAAAGAATTAATGAAGTGGAGAAAATTGTGAAGGCCCCACAATTTTTTTAAAGGAATTAAATGGGGGAAATGGTGGAGGCCCTACAATTTTTTTTTTAGAGAATGAATTAAGTGGGGGAAATGTTGGAGGCCCTACAATGTTTTTTTTAAAGAATGAAGTGGTGGAAATCTTGGAGTCCCCACAATGTTTTTATTTTATTTTATTTTTTTAAAGAATGAATTAAGTGGGGGAAATGGTGCAGGCCCCACAATGTGTGGCTTTTTTTTTAAAAGAATGAATTGAGGGAAATGTAGTCCCCACAATGTTTTTTTTTTTTTAAAGAATGATTTAAGTGGGGAAATGGTGGAGTGTCGACAATGGTTTTTTTTTTTTTTTTTAAAGAATGAATGAAGTGGGGAAATGGAGTCCTTACAATGTTTTGTTTTTTAAGAATGAAGTGGGGGAAATTGTGGAGGCCCCACTATGTTTTTTTTTTTTTTAAAGAATGATTTAAGTGGGGGAAATGGTGGAGTCCTTACAATTTTTTTTAAAAGAATGAATTAAGTGGGGAAATTGTGGAGGCCCCATAATGTTTTTTTGTGTTTTTTTTAAAAGAATGAATTAAGTGGGAAATTGTGGAGTCCTCACAATGTTTTGTTTTGTTTAAAGAATGAATGAATTAGGGATAATGGTGGAGTCCCCACAATATATATATTTTTTAATGAACTAAGTTGGGGAAATGGTGGAGGCCCCACAATGTTTTTTTTTTGTGTTAAAGAATGAAGTCGGGGAAATGTTTGAGGCCCCACAATGTTGTTGTTTTGTGTTTGTTTTTTTTATGAAGAGAATGAGAATTAAGTGGGGGGAATGGTGAAGCCCCAAAATGTTTTTTTTTAAAGAATGAATTAGCCAATTTGTGGAATCTCCACAATGTTTTGTATTTTTAAAGAAAGAATTAAGTGAAGGAAATGGTGGAGGCCTCACAATGCTTTTTTTTTTAATTAATGGAATGAAGTGGGGGAAATGGTTGAGTCCCCACATTTTTCTTTTTTTAAAGAATGAATTAAGTGGGGGAAATGGTGGAGGACCCAGAATGCTTTTTAATTAATTTTTTTTTTAAGAGAATTAATTCATTGGGGGAAATGGTGGAGGACCCACAATGTTTTGCTTTGTTTTGTTAAAAAAAGAATTCAGGGGGGGGGGGGGGAATGGATGCCCCCACATTTTTTTTTAAAGATTGAATTAAGTGGGGGAAATGGTGGA
>CM060325.1:8104623-8110190 GCA_030674155.1 Stramonita haemastoma | reverse complement strand
GGGGGAAATGGTGGAGTCTCCACAATGTGTTTTTTTTTTTTAAAGAATGAATTAAGTGGGGGAAATGGTGGAGTCTCCACAATGTTTTTCTTTTTTTAAAGAATGAATTAAGTGGGGGAAATGGTGGAGTCCCCACAATGGTTTTTTTTTTTAAAGAATGAATTAATTGGGGGTAATGGTGGAGTCTCCACAATGTTTTTTTTTTTTTTTTAAAGGTTGAATTGAAGTGGGGGAAATGGTGGAAGCCCCACAATGTTTTTTTTGCTTTTTTTTAATGAGTTAATTGGGGAAATGGTGGAGGCTCCACAATAATTTTTTTTTAAAGAAGTTGGTGAAATAGTGGAGTCCCACATATTTTTTTTAAAGAATGAATTAAGTGGGGGAAATGGTGAAGGCCCCACAATGTTTTTTTTTTAATTTTTTTTTAAAGAATGAATTGAGTGGAGGAAATGAAGGCCCGCAATTTTTTTGTTGGTTTTTCTTGTAAGGAATGAATTAAGTGGGGAAATGGTGGAAGCCCCCTAATGTGTGTGTGTGTGTGTTTATTTTTATTTTTATTTTTAAAGAATTAAGTGGGGGAAATGGTGCAGGCCCCAAAATGGGTTTAAAAAAAAAAAAAAGAATTAAGTGGGGGAAATGGTGGTGGCCCCAGAATTTTTTGTTTTGCTTTAAAGAATGAATTAAGTGGGGGAAATGATGGTGGCCCCAGAATTTTTTTTTTTAAAGAATGAATTAAGTGGGGGAAATGGTGGATGCCCACAATGTGTGTGTGTGTGTGTGTGTGTGTGTGTGTGTGTGGTGTGTGTGTGTGTGTGTGTGTGTGTGTGTTATTTTTATTTTTAAAGAATTAAGTGGGGAAATGGTGCAGGCCCCAAAATGGTTGTTTTTTTTTATAAAGAATTAAGTGGGGGAAATGGTGGCAGCTCCACAATGTTTTTTTGTTTAAAGAATGAAGTTGGGGAAATGGTGGAGTCCACACAGTTTGTTTTTTTTTAAATTTTTTTTTAAAGAGAATGAGAATTAAGGTGTGGGAATGGTGGAGGCCCCACAATTTTTTTTGTTTTTTTGTTGAGAGAATGAATTAAGTGGGGAAATGGTGGAGTCCCCACAATGTTTTGTTTTGTTATGTTTTTTTAAAACAATGAATTAAGTGGGGAAAATGGTGGAGGCCCACAATGTTTTTATTAAGGATGAATTATATGGGGGAAGTGGAGTTCACACAATGTTTAGTTTTTATTATTTTTTTTTTAGAGAATGAATTAAATGGGGGAAGCCCCACATTTTTTTTTTTAAACAATGAATTAAGTGGCTGAAGTGGTGGAGGCCCCACAATGTTTTTTTTTTTTTTTAAAGAATGAATTAAGTGGGGAAAATGTTTGAGTCCCCACATTTTTTTTTAAAAATGAATGAGTGAAGTGGGGGAAATGGTGGAGGCCCCACAATGTTTTTTTTTTAAATTTATTTATTTTATCTTTTTTAAATGAATTAAGTGGGGGAAATGGTGTAGGCCCATAATGTTTTGTTGTTTTTAAAGAATGAAGTGGGGGAAATGTTAGATTTCCCACATTTTTTTTTTTAAAGAATGAATTATGTAGGGGAAATAGTGGAGGCCCCACAATGGGTTTTTCTTTTAAAGATTGAAATAAGTGGGGAAATGGTGGAGACTCCACACTGTTTTTTTTTGTTTGTTTGTTTTTTTAAAATGAGAATAAGTGGGGGGAATGGAGGAGACCAACATTGGTTTTTCTTTTTTTTGTTTTTAAAGAAGGAATTAAGTGGGGGAAATGTTGGAGGCCCCACAATGTTTAGTTTAGTTTTTTTTTTATAATGAATTAAGTGGGGGAAATGTTGGAGGCCCCACAATGTTTAGTTTTTTTTTTATAATGAATTAAGAGGGGGAAAATGTGGAGGCTGCACAATCTTTGTTTTTTTTATTTTTAAGGACTGAATTAAGTGGGGGAAATTGTGGAGTTCCCACAATTCATTTCTTTGTGTTTTTTTTTTAAAGAATGAATGAAGTGGGGGAAATGGTGGAGACCCCACAATGTTTTTTTTTCTTCTTTTTTTTTAAAGAATGAAGTAAGTGGGAGAAATTTGTTGAGGCCCCAGAATGTTTCTTTTTTTTTCTTTTTAAAGAATGAATTAAGTGGGGAAAATGTTTGAGTCACCATATTTATTTTTAATGAATGAAGTGGGGGAAATGGTGGAGGCCCCACAATGTTTTTTTTTTTTTTTAAGAATGAATTAAGTGGGGAAAATGGTTGAGTTCCCAGTGGGTTTTTTTTTTTTTTGATGAATGAATGAAGTTGGGGAAAATGGTGGAGGCCCCAGAATGTTGTTTTTTGTGTTTTATTTAAAATTGAAATAAGTGGGGAAATGGTGTCCCAGAATGTTAATTTTTTTTAAAAATTAATTATTTTTTTATATTAAAGAATGAATTAAGTGGGGGAAATGGTGGAGGCCCCACAATTTTTGTTGTTGTTTTTTTTTAAAAAAGAGAATGATAATGAAGTGGGGGGAATGGCGGAAGTCCAACAATGTTGTTGTTTTTTAAAGAATGAATTAAGTGGAGGAATTGGTGGGTCGAGATGGGTTTTTTGTGTGTGTGTGTTTTTAATGAATGAATTAAGTGGGGCAAATGGTGGAGGCCCCACAATGATTTTTTTTTTTTAAAGAATGAATTTGTGGAAAATGGTTGAGTTCCCACAGATTTTTTTTTAAAGGATGAATTAAGTGGGGAAAATGGTGGAGGCCCCACAATGTTTTTTTTTCTAAAGAATGAATTAAGTGGGGAAAATGTGCAGGCCCCAGAATTTTTTTTTTAAACGACTTTAGTGGGGGAAATGGTGGAGGCCCCACAATTTTTTTTATTTATGAATTAAGTGGGGGAATTCATGGAGGCCCCAGAATGAATTTTGAAAAAAAATATTTAAAGATTGAAATAAGTGGGGGAAATGGTGGACGCTCCACAATGCTTTGTTTTTTTTGTAAAAGAATGAATTAAGTGGGGAAAATGATGGGAGTCCCTACAATTTTTTTTTTTAAAGAATGAATTTAGTGGGGAAAATGGTGGTGGCCCCACAATGTTTGTTTTTTTGTTGTTGTTTTTTTATAAAATAGAATGATAATTATGATAATTAAGTTGGGGGAATGGTGGAGGCCCCAGAATGGTTTTTTTTTTTTTTAAGAATGAATTCAGTGGGGGAAACGGATTCCCCACAATGTTTTTTTGTTTTTTTTTAATGAATGAGCTAAGTGGGGGAAATGGTGGAGGCCCCACAATGTTTTGTTTCTTTTTTAAAGAATGAAGAAGTGGGGGGAAATGTAGTCCCACAATTAATTTTTTTTAAAGAATCAATTAAGTGGGGGGGTGGGGGGGGGGGGGGGAATCGTGGAGTTACCACAATGTTTTTTTATTTTTATTTTTTAAGAATAAAAGTGGGGGAAATGGTGGAGTCCCCACAATGTTTTTTTTTTTTAAAGAATAAATTAGGTGTGGGAAATGGTGGAGGCCCCACAATGTTTTCTTGTTGTTTTTGTAAAGAATGAATTAAGTGGGGGAAATGGTGGAGGCCCCGCAATGTTTTTTTAATTATTGTTTTTTTTTTGAATAATTAAGTGGGAGAAATGGTGGGGTTTCCAAAATGGTGTTTTTTTTTGAAGTGGGGGAAAAGGTGGAGGCCCCACAATGTTTTTTTTGTCACTTAAATATGAGAGTCAGCATGCTATTGTGGTTTGAGATTTCAAATGATAAAGTAAAAATCCTAAAGCGACAAACGTCAGTTGGGGGTCATTGTGTCACTGCTGGTCAGAGCATTGGGAAAAGCCTACCTCCCCCTTCAGCTAAAAAAAAGCTGGAGTTAGGGTTGGGTAGCCGCTGGCAGCTGAAATAAAACAAAGCCAACAGGAAACATAGAAATCACTTTATATTGTCAAAGCTTGGTGAAAGAATGCAAATATGTGAACATATCATAAGATGCGAATATAAACACAAATTTGACCAAAGCCTTTGTTCAGGGTTCCATTTATGAATGACTGTTTTACAACTGTTGGGCATGTGCACAAGATCTCAAATTATTCGCCTTTTGTCTCTGTCTGTCTGTCTGTCTCTGTCTGTCTGTCTGTCTCTGTCTGTCTCTGTCTCTGTCTCTGTCTCTGTCTCTCTCTCTCTCTCTCTCTCTCTCTCCCCTCTCTCTCTTCTCTCTCTCTCTCTCTCTCTCTCCCCTCTCTCCCCCCTCTCTCTGTCTCTCTGTGTCTGTCTGTCTCTCTGTCTGTCTCTGTCTACCCCTTTCTCTGTGCCTGTGTGACCCTCTCCCCTTCTTTACATTCAAATATACTCGATCAATCCGTCAGATATACACGAACAACGCATTCAGATGTATTCGGATGCCTATCATCACCGACAGACACGAGTGAAAATGTCATAGTTGGGTCATAGCTGGCTCTGATCATGTGAACACTGGCTACCCCCCAAAAAACAACAACAACAAACAAACAAACAAAAACCAAAAACAAAAACAAAACAAAACAAAAAAAACACAAAAAACAAAAACAAAAACAAAAAAACCCCAATAAATCAGAAATGGACAAACACACGCGGAAGACAACTAGGGGCATAATGACCAGCAGAAAAACAAAACATCGCCATCATGTCTGCTAACCTATTGACCGACTGACCGACCAATTGGACCTGGCAAAATACAAGCAGACAGACGGCTAGACAGATGTCGGTGCCGTTCATCCTACTATCGACAGTGTAGCAGACAGACAAGCAGGCAGGCAGGCAGACAGATAGGCAGGCAGGCAGGCAGGCAGGCAGGCTGAGAGGCAGGCAGGTAGACAGGCTGAGAGGCAGACAGGCTGAGAGGCAGGCAGGCAGGCAGACAGGCTGAGAGGCAGACAGGCAGGCAGACAGGCTGAGAGGCAGGCAGGCTAGAGGCAGGCAGGCTGACAGGCAGGCAGGCAGGCAGGCAGGCAGGAAGACAGACACAGATAACAGTGAGTCGCATTTACACCCCTGTACATAACCGTAAGTAGAAGTAGTTTATAGTGGTTGTGGTAGTAGCAGTAGTAGTAGTAGTTGTTATAGTAGTAGTAGTAGTTACAGTGGTTGTGGTAGTAGTAGTAGTTATAGTGGTGTGTGGGTAGTAGTAGTAGTAGTAGTAGTAGTAGTTATAGAGGTAGTAGTAGTAGTAGTAGTAGTAGTAGTTACAATGGTTGTGGTAGTATAGTATTAGAGTTACAGTGGTTGTGGTAGTAGTAGTAGTAGTTACAGTGGTTGTGGTAGTAGTAGTAGTAGCAGCAGCAGCAGCAGCAGTAGTAGTAGTAGTAGCAGTAATAGTAGTAATAGTTATCGTTGGAGAGAGTGAGAGAGACAGACACAGAGAGTGAGAGACGGAGAGACAGACGGATGGATAGACAGACAAACAAGACGGACAGAAAGAAAGACGAAAAGACGGAAAGACAGACAAACGGACAGACAGATAGACAGACAGACAGACAAATACCTTCTCAAAGAAGGAACAGGTGCTCAAGACCATGATACATATCTTGATGACAGTGACAAC
>CM060325.1:8084623-8087123 GCA_030674155.1 Stramonita haemastoma | reverse complement strand
TGTGTGTGTGTGTGTGTGTGTGTGTGTGTGTGTGTGTGGTTGTGTGTGTGTGTGTGTGTGTGTGTGTGTTCTGTAGGTTTATAATATAGTCTTTCGTACTTCAAACAAAAAATGTTTGTTGCATAAAATCTGTCATAGATTCCTTTTCTTAATATTCGTTCCTTGGCGAAAGCTCCAAGGTTTTGTCACTAATGATGAGATTTTTTGCGTATGCGACCATTTGTCTACCGTTAAATAAGAAGCCGCATTCCAACCTCGAAGATCATGTGCAAACACGATACCAGAATGCATGCTTTTAAAAGAAAAACTGTCATGGTTCTCACTGATATAGGATGGCTTACTCTTCTGAAAGGCGGGCAGGGTTTAAACGTGTAAGCAAGATGTTTTGTATTGGCTTCTACGGCAGATTTTGGTTTATAGCTTCATCTGGAGGACTTTTGGGGGGAATAGAGTGGGTTCTTATATACATAGTAGGGAAAACTAAATTCGATCAAGTGTCTAGATGGTGGCCCCAACAGCTCAAGCTCTAACAGGCAAACATGCAAAAGCTGGATTCAAACTCATTTTCGGCAGTAAATGTGGAAATTCTATCCACTGATACGCAGTTGTGTTCTCTTTTTTTGTTCTTTCCTGTAGGGTTTTCCTCTCTCTCTCTCTCTCTCTCTCTCTCTCTCTCTCTCTCTCTCTCTCTCTCTCCCTTTGCAACAAACACGCCGCCATGTTCATGTCTTGTTTCCAACTTTGTTTCTATTGGGCGAGCGCTGTCACGTGTTCAGCCTCGGTTTGGCTGAACCACTGGAGACCATTGGCTTCATCGTATTTCTTTCGCTTATCCCTCTAACAGGTCTTTTTGTGGCGGCGGCCAAATAAACCGGAATTATTTTCCTCGACCGCTTTTGAGGAATGACCGACATGTTGGCCAAATCTTGTCCCTGACTGGGATTGTGTTTAGACCTTGATATCAGGTTGATAGCTGTGTTTTTGGTGTTAGATCCAGGGCATTCAGTGTTCTGTGTTTTTGTCTGTCTGCTTTGTCTGTCTGTTCGTCTATAATGCTTGTTTGTCTCCCTCTCTTTTTCTCTGTCTGTGTCTCTCTGTACTGCGTGTACGCAAGGGTATGTGTGTTTGTGTGTGTGTGTGTGTGTGCGCGCGCGCATATACCGTAAAATCCCTAGCATAAGCCCACCATCTAGCAAACGCCCATCCCCACTTTGGGCCAAAAGTTGTGCACAGGGGTAACTACCTAGCAAACGCCCACCCTGCTTTTTTCAAAGAGACTATGCTCAGTTTCACTAGGATTTGTGCAGACTGTTCTAAAAGACATCTTTTCCCCCTTCTTTACCTTTTCGTATTTCTTTCCTTTTTTCTTATTCTTTGTCCTCTCGCCTCACTCCCACCCATCCCCAACAAAGTGAATTAAAATTACGCCATGCCTTTTCCACTGACGTCTTTTGTCTGTCAGTGACGTACCGGTACTTTGAGGACGCTTCCTGATGGCCGGAAGTTGGTTCTTGAATCTCTCTGTGCCATTGTTGCAAAATGCCGAAGCGACAGTCTTACACTGTATTTTTCAAATTGGAAGCCCTCCAGTATCTGGATAACGAAACAGGTGGGAATGTTTCGGAGTGTGCCCGTGAACTTTCTATGGATAGGAAGAGGATCAGGGAATGGAGTGAAAACAGAGATAGACTTGAACAGCAGTACGGAAAAGAAGCAAAAACGGAAACTGTCAAAAGGACCAGTAGTTAGATCTGAACATGTCGACCAAGGTGTGCTGCATTATCTGGAAGATGAAAGATCTGAATGCAGGGTTACGCGAAACAAGGACCCACAACGGAAAGTGATGGAACTCGCAGGTGCTTTCAATGTGGTGGGCTTCTCGGCATCAGACATGTGGTTAAGTCACTGGAAACAGCGCCACTTGGTGCCTTCTCGACAGGGAACCAGCTCAAGCCAAAAGGTCCCTGCAGACTTCGAGGACCAACTTCTTCAGTTCCGACGGAATGTTCTGACCTTCATTGCCTCAAAGTCCCTTTTTTACTATTTTCCTTCACTTCTACTCACACGACCTAACTTACATGCTTTCAGGGTTTGTATTCACTCAATTACATGGTTGAGCACAAAAATTACTTTGTGCAAAGGGGTCTATCCCTAGCAAACGCCCACCCCCCAATTTTGCCCTAAATATGTGCACAGGGGGGGGGGGGGGGGGGGGCGTATGCTAGGGATTTTACGGTATATATATTATATATATATATGTGTGTGTGTACGTATGTGTGTGTGCGTGGTGCGTACCTGTGCGTGCATGCTTGCGTGCGTGTGTGTGTGTGTGTGTCCTCTCTAGATGCCAGCATATTGAGGGCAGCGCCCATCTCCTCTCCCTGGCTGCTTTCCCTTCCCTTCCCTGACCCTAAAGAGGGAAGTACCCATTTTACAGCTGGGTGAACCGGGAGACTATACTGAAGCCAAGGCGCACATACGGTCACGCATCCAGCGACGC
>CM060325.1:8079623-8082123 GCA_030674155.1 Stramonita haemastoma | reverse complement strand
GACTGTAAACCGAGGTCCCGTGTGCGAACGCACGCAGAACATCTTGCGCACACGTTAAAATCCCGTTCCGCCATTCGGAAGAGCTGGCCATCGTGTGCCGGTAGGAGCGGATGACAAAATTATATTAAAAAAAAAAACCAGCACGCACACAGGTGTTGTGTTTAGACACCATCCCTGAGGGAAAAAAAAAACAATGGGTAGGCGCTGCACTTGTGGCGACGCGCTCTCCCCGGGGAGAGCAGCCCGAATTTCACGCAGAGAAATCTGCTGTGACATAAAGTGGTATAAAATTTTTAAAAAATAAATAAATAAAATAAAAACTTTTCATATTTGTTGGTAAATACTTCCTAACTTGCTCAGTTTAGTTGGTGATCAGACTATCTTAGTCCTCTATTGGTGGTTTTTTTTTGTTGTTTTTAATAACTTAACTTTGGTATTTCTGAATGTGCTTCATAGCTTCAAAAATGTTATTAGGTACTCAGGTTCACATCAGGCCCTTCATGAGACAAGTTAGTTATGACATGGAGACACTAACCCCTAGGTAGGGACGAGTGTGAAAGATTGGAAGGAGCGGCGATGGGAAGGCAGGCCAGAATTGTTTGTAAGAATGAAACAGCAAAAAGGTTAGTGACGCGAAAATCACATGTGACAGTTCTGTTTCGGTTTTGATTTGTAATAATCGTTACAGGTTTTTGTTTTAAAGGTTGGATTATTATTTCTATTGAAGTATTGATGGCCTTCCCTACCGTTATTTTTTTTTCTCCAAGGGAAAGTATTTTTCTTAAAAACGGCAGCAATTTTGTTTATTCTGTCTGTCTATATAAATGTCTGTATCTGTCTGTCTGTCTGTCTGTCTATCTGTTGTCTGCCTGTCTGTCTTTTTTCTTCTTGTTGTTGTTGATTTTGTTGCTGTTGTTGTTGCTGCTGCTGTTGTTGTTGTTGTTGTTGTTGTTGTTGTTGTTGTTTTCTTCTTCTTCTTCTTCTTCTTCTCTTCTTCTTCTTCTTCTTCTTCTTCTTCTTCTTCTTCTTCTTCTTCTTCTCTTCGTCGTCGTCGTCTCGTCGTCGTCGTCGTCGTCGTCGTCGTCTATGAAAGGACATGCATGTTAAAAGTACATACTTTCTCATGAGAGTCGATTTTTAAAATGTCATTTTACCAAGGAAAAGTGACATGTTTGCCGTGAGTCATTTTACATGCGCAATCAATATCTGCAGCCCACAGGACATCAGTCGATTGTCGGTCTCGCCCGCAAGACTACCACTTAGAAAGCTTTTAACAGTTTATAGTGCACTGGGGACGAAAATTCGATTTCAGAGAAGATTCAAATTATAGATATTTTTCTCTCTTTGAAGCCACACACACACACACACACACACACACACACACACACACACACACACACACACACACACACACACACACACACACACACACACACACACACACACACACACACGTGTGTGTGTGTGTGTGCGCACGTGCGGGCAAGCACACGCACTCCATAGGGAGTCCTTCGGATGCGACTTCAAACCGAAGTCCAATTTGTGAACGCAAAAAGGGATTTCTAGCGCGCGCGTTAAAACCTGTTCCGCTTTTCGGAAGAGTAGACCATTTTGTACCCGTGGGAACGACTGACAAAATTGAAAAAAGTGCATACACCCGGGGACTAAATGTAAAGAGTACACGAGTACTTTTTCCACTATCCTCAAAACTAAAGATTGAGACATTAAAAAAAAAATGAATAGGTAGGGGAAGAAAACGAAGGGACTTTACGTTCTCTGTCTCTGTCTGTCTGTCTGTCTGTCTGTCTGTCTGTCTGTCTGTCTGTCTGTCTGTCTGTCTGTCTGTCTATGCTCTGTCTGTCTGTCTGTCTGTCTGTCTGTCTGTCTGTCTGTCTGTCTGTCTATGCTCTGTCTGTCTGTCTGTCTGTCTGTCTGTCTGTCTGTCTGTCTGTCTGTCTATGCTCTGTCTGTCTGTCTGTCTGTCTGTCTGTCTGTCTGTCTGTCTGCTCTGTCTGTCTGTCTGTCTGTCTGTCTGTCTTCTCTCCTCTCTCTCTCTCTCCTCTCTCTCTCTCTCTCTCTCTCTCTCTCTCTCTCTCTCTCTCTCCTCTCTCTCTCTCCTCTCTCCCCATCCTCAAGTTAAAAGGAGTGCCAGATATCTAGAGGCCTGTGGTTTTGTCGTTTTCCTGGCGTAGACATTAATTTCATCACAGCATGTTTTGTCATCATGTTGCATGCTTGTACTGGTCTTGAAACATCTATCTGCCCTCTTGCAGTGTGTTGGTTTTTTTGTTTCTTGTTTACTATATTGTTTCTCTTCCTGGGTTTTCGTTCCTTGTTTCTTTCGCTGATGTTTTCATGATTTCAACACGTTATGTAGTTTCCATTGATATGATGACGTGATGTTGTTTAACCCTAGCCTACTTTTGCACATTCGTTTTCCAGAGTACTCTTTGTAACCTTGTGCTTATACTTTTTTTTTTTTTTTTCGCGTGCATGTGAT
>CM060325.1:8049623-8057123 GCA_030674155.1 Stramonita haemastoma | reverse complement strand
ACCCGTTTCCCCTTTTGGTAGAGTAGGCCATTGTATGCTGGTAGGAACAGATAACGGAATTTTTTTTTTTAAATACATGCATACTGGTGTCGTATTTAGACAACATCTCCGAAGTCAAAATGTGTCTACCTTACTGGTGGGCAATAATGGTTGTATATGCAAAATCTAACTATTGGTGAATCTAGGAACTCTAGCGGACGTGCGTTCATGCGCGCGCGCGCACACACAGACACAGCCGCAGACACACACACACACACACACACACACACACACACACACACACACACACACACACACACACACACACACACACATATATATATATATATATATAATAATAATAATAATAATAATAATAATAATAATAATAATAATTACATGGAATTTATATAGCACTATATCTTGTAAAAACAAATCAAAGCGCTTGCACTCGACCCTCACAACAAACAACCAATGACAATAAATAATTCTAGCAAAATCGAAAGCACACACGCGCGCGCGCGCGCGCGCACGCGCGCACACACACACACACACACACACACACACACACACACACACACACACACACACACACACACACACACACACACACACACACCTATAGAGGTTATACATTTTGACAGGGTGAATGGAATTTCAAATGTTGGAGGCAGGGACAAATAGGAGATGAAAACAGAAGGTAAAAATCTTAGGTTTGAAACAAGTGTGTCTTGAGGTTGGATTTAAAAGTGTCATATGTAGGCTTTTGCCGAAGGGATAGAGGGAGGTCATTCCAGATTTGATGGACCAGAAATAGAGAAAGAGCGGCGGCCAACGGTAGATAGGTTGAATCTCGGAATTTTTAAGGATAAGGTATCTGCAGCCGAGCGGAGGGTACGAGAAGGTGTGTACACGTGAAGACATTCACAGAGGAGGGCGGGTGCTGTTTTGTGGAGACATTTATAACAGAGAGTACTGATCTTGTAGTTTACTCTCTGTGGCACAGGCAGCCAGTGGAGAGATTGCAAGAGAGGAGTAATGTGTTCAGATTTTTTCTTTCTGAGGACCAGTCGAGCTGCAGAGTTTTGTATACGTTGGAGAGAGTGGATAGATGATGCTGGCAGACCAGCCAAAAGAGAATTGCAATAGTCCAGACGTGAAAGAATAAGAGAAGTGACTAGTTTGAATGTTGCATCAGTGGACAGGTACTTTCGAATTGCACTAATACGACGTAGTTGATAGTAGCATGACTGACAGGTCTGGGTGATGAATTTTTGCATGGAGAGTGTGTTGTCAATAAACGACTCCTAGATACTTTACAGCACTGGATAGAGGGACTGACGTTTTGCCGAATTCTATTGAAGTTGTTGTGATAAAAGACAGTTTGTGTTTGGTCCCTACAAGCATGGCTTCGGTTTTATCTGCGTTTAATTGTAATTTGTTCTGTGTCATCCAGTTTTGGATATCTTGAAGGCAGTAGGACATATTTGTCAAGAGAGAAGGCAGATTTGCAGGTGTGTCACTGCTTAGAATCTGAGAGTCGTCTGCATAAAAGTGATGGTTGATCTGATGACGGTTAATAACATGTGACAGGGGAGCAGTATATATATACATATAGCTTAGTGGTCAGAACATTGCGATGATAATTTGACGACCCGGGTTCGATTTCGGTCGAGGAGATTTTTCTCCTGGAGTTTACATCAGTGCTGACTCCACTCTCCCCAAAAGTCCTTCGGATGAGATTTTAAACCGAGGCCCCGTGTGTGAACGCACGCAGAACATCTTGCGCACACGTAAAATCCTGTTCCGCTTTTCGTAAGAGTATGCCATCGTGTGCCAGTGGGAACAGATGACATTTACAAAACTACATACACACAGGGACTGGATGTAAAAAAGCACAAGAGTGCTTATCCCATTATCATAAAATGATAAAATAAAATAAAAATAAACACACACACACACACACACACACACACACACACACACACACACACACACACACACACACACACACACACACACACACACACACCCTAACAGAAACAAAGACAGGAGGAAGAAGAAAACATTGGAAATGGAAAGCGTTCTGTTTGTAACCTTTGTAATGCAACAGTTAGTGAGGTAAGAAAGCTATGAATACTTCAAAAGACAGGTAAGTACATAATTAACATGTTGCACATGAAACGTCACTCCAAACACTATTGAAAGCAATGGAATAAAATAAAGCAAATAAGAAAAGGGGGGGGGGGGGACTCAAGAACCAAACCCAAAAGCCCTTCAGTTTAGACTATAAACCGAGGTCCCGTGTACGCACACACGCAGAACATCTTGCGTACATGTTAAAACCAGTTCTGCTTTTCGGAAGAGTAAGCCATTGTGTGCCGGTGGAACGGATGCCAAAATTTACAAAACAACACACACGCTGGGACTGGATGTAAAAAAAAGCGCAAGAGTGCTTATTCCATTATCCTCGACATAAAAGAATAAGTAAATAGAAAACTTGATAGATAGAAAGTCAAGAGTTCTGGCACTCCTTTTCGTCTATTGTTCTTCCGTTACTTAAGTATCCTACCCCCTGTAGCTAGCACAGTTGGAGATAGTAAGATTACACTGGTGTTTGCTTTTCTTTGAGGTTTTCTGTTCATCGTTCTCTGAATAATGTGTATTGTACACAAAGGACAAAATACAACTTGTTAAGATTTAAAACGTTCAGACCATGTTTCGGTATTTGTTTCTTGTGCCATGCCACAAGCAACAAGCAGTCTAGGTTTGATCTATTTTATATTGCTTTTTATTTCTTTTATTCTTTTATTTCGAGTATTATTTCGAGTACTTTTTATTTTTTACATCCAGTCCCTGTGTATATACAGTTTTGTAAATTTAGTAATTCGTTCCCACAGACACACAATGGCCTACACTTTCAAAAAACGGAATGGGTTTTAACGTGTCCGCAAGATGTTCTGAGTGCGTTCGCACACGGAACTTCGGTTTAGTCTCACGCAAAGGACTTTTAGGGGAGGGTGTAGTCGGCACTGATGTTAACCCCAGAGGAAAAAATCAATTTGATGCATTAAGCAGCAGTCGCAGTGTCTTAGGCAGCTGTTGCTGCTAGTATGCCACATTCCCAAGTAGAACGTACGAAGGAAATGTGCCGAAATTGTTAGTAAACATAATTATAACGAAATGTAAAAAAAAGGAGACTAGATTTTCAAGAGTTTTACCATGAAAGTTTTCTTCTTTTTCCATCTAAAGAAAGAATATGGCAAAGAGATATTCAATCTTGAATTAGAAACTACCATTTACTATCCCAGAGTTTTAAAAAAAACGTATAAAGCGAACGAGATGTCAGATCTTAGACTGGGAAGCTCTACTACAAACTATCGTGGAGTTTTGCTGCGACCTAACCATCGCTAAAACTCTTGTCAATGAGACAAGACGTGCCACTCCCGGTGGTTGTCTTACCTATGCCAGTCAGTCACACACACACACACACACACACACAACAACACACACACACACACACACAGACACACAGACACAGACACAGACACAGACACAGACACACACACACACACACACACACACACACACACACACACACACACACACACACACCTCAACACAGAGAGAGAGAGAGAGAGAGAGAGAGAGAGAGAGGAGAGAGAGAGAGAGAGAGAGAGAGAGAGAGAGAGAGAGAGAGAGAGAGAGAGAGAGAAGAGAGAGAGAGAGGCAGACAGACAGACAGACAGACAGACAGAGAGTGAGAGAGAGAGACACACACACGCACAAGGGAGAGACAGACAGAGAGACAGACAGACAGACAGACAGACAGACAGACAGACAGATGGTGAGAGAGAGAATTACACACACACACACACACACACACACACACACACACACACACACACACACACACACACACACACACACACACACACACACACATATATATATATATATATATATATATATATATATATATATATGTATATATATATATATATATATATATATATATATATATATATATGACTCTGCCTGCACCCTCAAAGTGCAAACCATGATGTCAAACCCACTGACACACCTAGGGCCTACAGGTCTTCTGTTGCCAAGACTTTCTGGGGAATACCAGCCACTCTCTCCACTCTCTGCTCTCTCTCTGCTCTGATCTTCCAGACTGACATGAAATGCAGTCTGACAGATGCGGTGCCGAAAGCTATGAGCCACAAAGTCTGTGCAGATGCCGACTGAAATCAAAGACAAGACAGTCTGCTTTTGTATTGTTGTGGTGTTGGTGAGATAGATAGATAGATCAAAGGCAGGTTGGTGTGTGTTGTACTGTACTATAGTGAGTGATGGGTTTGTAAGCCTTGTCATTATGTTACGTAGGCACGGTGGTAGTATTGTATAGGTGAGGTTAAGAAGGAGAAGGTTGTATGTATAGTTGGTTCTGTCGTGTGGGGGAAAAACACATCTATGTGCGCACGTGGTATACTTTCGCAAGGTGTGTGTGTGCGTGTGTGTGTGTGTGTGTGTGTGTGTGTGTGTGTGTGTGTGTGTGTGTGTGTGTGTGTGTGTGTGTGTGTGTGTGTGTGTGTGTGTGTGTTTTGTGTGCGTGTGTGTGTGTGTGTGTGTGGTGAAATTTGAACGAGTGTACATGATGTGTGTGGCTTGTATGGGTTTTGAAGATGTGACGAAGAGAGGGGAGGAGAGAAGGAGAAAAAGAGGGAGGGAGGAAGAAGGAAGGAAGGAAGGAGAGAGAGAGAGAGAGAGAGAGAGAGAGAGAGAGAGAGAGAGAGAGAGAGAGAGAGAGAGAGAGAGAGAGAGAGAGAGAGAGAGAGAGAGAGAGAGAAGAGAGAGAGAGAGAGAGAGAGAGAGAGAGAGAGAGAGAGAGAGAGAGAGAGAGAGAGAGAGAGAGAGAGAGAGAGAGAAGAGAGAGAGAGAGAGAGCAACAACAAAACCAAATAACATCCTGGAACAAGAGCTGCTCATATGACAAGCCCACAACAACAATAACAATAACAACAGCAACAACAACAACAACAACAACAACAACAACTACTACTACTACTACTACTACTACTACTACTACTACTACTACTACTACTACTACTACTACTACTACTACTACTACTACTACTACTACTACTTCTACAACAACAACAACAACTGACAGTATTAGCATTATGTCGACACAACCACATCCTACCAGATTTATGATAAAATCAGAGATATTTACACATACGTCGAAGTGATGATGAAAACATATAACACATAATCCTCGTCAGCAGTAGTACAACGTCATAGCTAGATGATAATAATAATATCAGATGAGGAAAACACATCACACATATTGTCAGTAATTCAACGTCCTAGACAGATGCTGATGCTGATGATAATATCAGATATACATGATGACGAAAAAGTAACAAAACACGTGTTGTGTCTGTGACCTCAATATCAATGGCACAGTATCGTATTCTGCCTCTCTTCCTTCCTTCCTTCTCTCCATCTGCTGTCTGTATTATGTAAAACTGGTCCAAAACAAACACTGAAAAAGTTGTTTACAACCACTAGGGAGGTGTGTGAGCGTGCACATGGGTGTGGGTACAGACGCACCCGTGCATGCATGTTACAGGCATAGGCACAGGTACATGTACACACACGCGCGCGCTAGGCGTACGCGCAAACGTGCACACACACAATCACACACATACACACATATCGCACTGTCGTATGCGCGCGCGTGCGCGCGCACATACACACATACACACACACACAACACTGCCGTATGCCAGTGCGCGCACATTCACACACACACACACCACACACACACACACACACACACACACACACACACACACACACACACACACACACACACACCACCACCACACCTCCACCACCATCACCACCATCAACCACCACCACACACCAACCACCGTCATAACATTCCTTGTCTCCTTGGATCTATCTGTTTTATAATATAGTCATTTTCCTTATCATCTATGTACTGAGTGCAAGAGAGTGCAAAGCGTCACAGTTCAAGTGAAAAGTCCCATCCTCACCTGGGTTTTTGGTGAGGAAAAGAAAATGAACACCCCCCCCCCCACACACACACACATATCACCACCAGCACCACTACTTTGAAGATGGATGAATAGGAAAGTACCCCTTCTCTCTTCTCCCCTCACCCCCTACCTCCTCCTCCACACCCCCCCCCCCCTCCACACACACCTTGTGAAGAAGAGATTGAATCTATGATTTCGTAACCTTTTTGTGTCCTCATTGCCGAACCCAAACTGTCAACGGGGAGAAATATACACAGTAACAGCGCAACACAATATATCACAACACATCACAACACATCATGATATGACGTATGTGCGATGCTATCGGTGTTGGTTTTTCCTTGTCGGTAAATGCGATGTAGTGAAATTAGATTATGATGAAAATTATGCTAAAGTCTTCTTCTTTGATTTATCAACGCTTTTTCACATGCACATGAAGTGATATTAGAGTATAAAAAGTTTGCTTGCTTTATGTATTTCCTCTTTTCTGTCTATTTTTGTTTTTGTTTTTCATTTTCGTTTCATTCGTTCTTTTTCTTTTTATCTTTTATTTTTTCTGTTCTTGTATCGTCTTTTTTTTTTATAGCTTTCTTCTCTTGTTAATATTTACACACACACACACACACACACACACACACACACACACACACACACACACACACACACACACACACACACACACACACACACACACACGTGCGCGCGCGCGCGCGTGTGTACGCACTCTCGCACACACGCAAATAAATCTCTCAAAAATGTTTCGAGAAGCTTACTTGTATTCTATTGTCACAACTCAATCTTTGTTTGTAGTATTGATACATACCTACATACCTGTCAATAGAGAAGAAAAGACAGACAAATAGAGACGGACAGGAAGATAGACGGAAAGGTAGGCAGACAGACAGACACACAGACTGACTGAAAGACAGATAGATATACTGAGAGAGCGATTGAAACAAAGCACCACCACCACCACCACCACCACCACCACCACCACCACCACCACCACCACCATATTATTTTCAACCAACTCATTCTGTCAGCAACAATCTTTTTCTCTCTTCCTTAAACTCCCAGGGACCAGATAGCTCAGTGTTCGGAGCACTCACTTTCCCCCAAGCTAAGTAGGGCTTATTTATTTTTATTTATTTTTTATTTTATTCTTTTATATCGAGGATAATGGAATAAGCACTAATGTGCTTTTTACATCCAGTCCCCGTGTGTATGCAGTTTTGTAAATCTTGTATTCTGTTCCCACCGGCACACAATGGCCTTCTCTTACGAAAACCGGAACAGGATTTAACGTGTGCGCAAGATTATCTGCGTGCGTTCGCGCACGGGGCCTCGGTTTACAGTCTCATCCGAAAGACTTTTGGGGAGAGTGGAGTCTGCACTGATGTTAACTCCAGGGGAAAATATCCCCTCGAACGGGAGTCGAACCCGGGTCGTC
>CM060325.1:8042809-8049523 GCA_030674155.1 Stramonita haemastoma | reverse complement strand
AAACTAGAAACTCCATTTACTATTCCGGAGTTTTGGAAAACGTATAAAGCGAAAGAGATGTCATATCTTAGACTGGGAAGCTCTACTACAAATTATCGTGGAGTTTTGCTGCGATCTAACCATCGCTAAAACTCTTGTCAATGAGAGAAGACGTGCCACTCCCGGTGGTTGTCTTACCTATGCCAGTCAGTCACACACACACACACACACACACACACACACACACACACACACACACACACACACACACACCACACACACACAACAACAACACACACACACAAAACACACAACAAAACAGACACACACAGACACACAGAACACAGAGAGAGAGAGAGAGAGAGAGAGAGAGAGAGAAGAGAGAGAGAGAGAGAGAGAGAGAGAGAGAGAGAGAGAAGAGAGAGAGAGAAGAGAGAGAAAAGAGAGAGACAGAGAGACAGACAGACAGAGCAGACGGGACAGACAGACAGACAGACAGACAGACAAGACAGAGAGTGAGAGAGAGAGACAACACACACACACAAGGGAGAGACAGACAGACAGAGAGACAGACAGACAGACAGATGGTGAGAGAGAGAATGATATATATAATATATATATATAATAATAATAATACATGGAATTTATATAGCACTATATCTTGTAAAAACAAATCAAAGCGCTTGCACTCGACCCTCACAACAAACAACCAATGACAATAAATAATTCTAGCAAATTCGAAAGCACACACACGCGTGCGCGCGTGCGCGCTCATATATATATATATATATATATATATATATATAATATATATATATATATATATATATATATATATATATGACTCTGCCTGCACCCTCAAAGTGCAAACCATGATGTCAAACCCACTGACACACCTAGGGCCTACAGGTCTTCTGTTGCCAAGACTTTCTGGGGAATACCAGCCACTCTCTGCTCTCTCTCTGCTCTGATCTTCCAGACTGACATGAAATGCAGCCTGACAGATGCGGTGCCGAAAGCTATGAGCCACAAAGTCTGTGCAGATGCCGACTGAAATCAAAGACAAGACAGTCTGCTTTTGTATTGTTGTGGTGTTGGTGAGATAGATAGATAGATCAAAGGCAGGTTGATGTGTGTTGTACTGTACTATAGTGAGTGATGGGTTTTGTAAGCCTTGTCATTATGTTACGTAGGCACGGTGGTAGTATTGTATAGGTGAGGTTAAGAAGGAGAAGGTTGTATGTATAGTTGGTTCTGTCGTGTGGGGGAAAAAACACATCTATGTGCGCACGTGGTATACTTTCGCAAGGTGTGTGTGTGTGTGTGCGTGGTGTGTGGTGTGGTGTGTGTGTGTGTGTGTGTGTGTGTGGTGTGTGTGTGTGTGTGTGTGTGTGTGTGTGTGTGTGTGTGTACAAAATAACATCCTGGAACAAGAGCTGCCCATATGACAAGCCCACAACAACAACAACAACAACAAACAACAACTACTACTACTACTACTACTACTACTACCACTACTACTACTACTACTACTACTACTACTACTACTACTACTACTACTACTACTACTACTACTACTACTACTACTACTACTACTACTACTATACTACTTCTACAACAACAACAACAACTGACGGTATTAGCATTATGTCGACACAACCACATCCTGGCCAGATTTATGATAATATCAGATATATTTACACATACGTCGTAGTGATGATGAAAACATATAACACAGAATCCTCGTCAGCAGTAGTACGACGTCATAGCTAGATGATAATAATAATATCAGATGAGGAAAACACATCACACATATTGTCAGTAATTCAACGTCCTAGACAGATGCTGGTGATAATGATAATATCAGATTATACATACGTACATGATGACAAAAACGTAACGTAACATAAGACGTGCTGTGCCTGTGACCTCAATATCAACGGCACAGTATCGTATTCTGCCTCTCTTCCTTCCTTCCTTCTTTCCGTCTGCTGTCTGTGTTATGTAAAACTGGTCCAAAACAAACACTGAAAAAGTTGTTTACAACTGCTGGTGAGGTGTGTGAGCGTGCACATAGATGTAGGTACATACGCACCCGTGCATGCATGTAACACATAGGCATAGGAACGGGTACATGCACAGACACGCAGCGCGCTGGCGTACGCGCAAACATGCACACAAACAGGCACGCACACACATACACACATATCGCACTGCCGTATGCGCGCGCGTGCGCGCGCACATACACACACAGACACACACAAACACACACACCACACCACACACACACACACACACACACACACACACACACACACACACAACACTGCAGTATGCCAGTGCGCGCACATTCACACACACACACAACACACACACACCACACACACACACCAGCAATACCACACATACACACCACCACCACACCACCACCAACCACCACCACACACCAACCACCCTCATAGCATTCCTTATCTCTGTGGATCTATCTGTTTTTATAAAGTTATTTTCCTTATCATGTATGTACTGAGTGCAAGAGAGTGCAAAGTGTCACAGTTCAAGTGAAAAGTCCCATCCTCACCTGGGTTTTTGGTGAGGAAAAGAAAATGAACCCCCCCCCACACACACACACACACACATATCACCACCACCACCACCACTACTTTGAAGATGGATGAATAGGAAAGTACCCCTTCTCTCCTCTCCCCTCACCCCCTACCTCCTCCCTCACCCCCCCCCCCCCTCCACACACACCTTGTGAAGAAGAGATTGAACCTATGATTTCGTAACATATTTTTGTCTTCATTGCCGAACCCAAACTGTCAACAGGGTAAAATACACACAGTAGCAGCGCAACACAATATATCACAACACATCACATCACATCATGATATGACGTATGTACGATGCTATCGGTGTTGGTTTTTCCTTGTCGGTAAATGCGATGTAGTGAAATTAGATTATGATGAAAATTATGATAAGAGTCTTCTTCTTTGATTTTTCAACGCTTTTTCACATGCACATGAAGTGATAATTATTAGAGTATAAACACGTTTGCTTGCTTTATGTGTTTCCTCTTTACTATCTATTTTTGTTTTTGTTTTTCATTTTTTGTTTCATTCGTTCTTTTTCTTTTTGTCTTTTTTATGTTCTTGTATCGTCTATTTTTTTTAACTTTCTTTTCTTGTTAATGTTTACACACACACACACACACACACACAACCACACACACACGCACCAGCGCGCGCACGCGCGCGCACTCTCGCACACACGCAAATAATCTCTCAAAAATGTTTCGAGAAGCTTACTTGTATTCTATTGTCACAACTCAAATCTTTGTTCGCATTATTGATACATACCTACATCAATAGAGAGAGGAAAAGACAGACAAATAGAGACGGACAGACAGATAGACGGAAAGGTAGGCAGACACACAGACACACAGACTGACAGACAGACAGACAGACAGATATACAGAGAGAGCGATTGAAAACAAACCACCACCACCACCACCACCACCACCACCACCATCTTATTTTCAACTAACCCATTCTGTCAGCAACAATCTTTTCTCTCTCTTCCTGAAACTCCCAGGGACCAGATAGCTCAGTGTTCGGAGCACTCACTTTCCCCAAGCTAAGTAGGGCTTATTCATTTTTATTTATTTTTTATTTTATTCTTTTATATCGAGGATAATGGAATAAGCACTAATGTGCTTTTTTACATCCAGTCCCCGTGTGTATGCAGTTTTGTCAATCTTGTATTCTGTTCCCACCGGCACACAATGGCCTTCTCTTACGAAAAGCGGAACAGGATTTAACGTGTGCGCAAGATGATCTGCGTGCGTTTGCACACGGGTCCTCGGTTTAAGTCTCATCTGAAAGACTTTTGGGGAGAGTGGAGTCTGCACTGATGTTAACTCCAGGGGAAAAAACCTTCGACGGGAATCGAACCCGGGTCGTCAAATTGCGAGCGCAATGTTCTGACCACTAGGCCTTCCCGTCCCATGAGCAGTATTGAGTGTGGTTACCAAGGGATGGGCGACCGTTTGTGCGCCTTGGCTTAAGTGCAGATCCCCAGTTCACCAAGCTGTAAATGGGTACCTGCCCTCTTTAGGGTCAGGGAAGGTAAAGCTGCGAGGGTGAGGAGATGGGCGACGCCCTCAACATGCTGGCCCCTAGAGAAGCTGAGGTCTCTGATGCCTCGCTCCCCTATGACCACACAGGTTATGGGACGCCTAAGCACCTTTACCAGACTCCTTGAGGATACATCAGGGCACTACATTGCAGTTTTCACCACAAGTCTCTTAGGTAGGTTGGATATGTTCGTAACTTCTGTAACCCACCGTATTGTGACGTGAATTGCAGGATCTTTAACATGCACATTTAATGGTCGGCATGAATATATACAGAAAGGTAATTTAGGGCACTGGCAGGTCTGCACTTTAAGCTGACTCAGGAAATCGTAAATTTACCAGACGCGACTGTCGAGATTCGAACTTGCAATGTTATGGACCCACATGATAGAAAGCAAACGACCTTTTCACTTAGTTATAGACTTTGAAAGGGAGAGGAGAGGGAGAGGAGAGGGAGAGGAGAGAGAGAGAGAGAGAGAGAGAGAGAGAGAGAGAGAGAGAGAGAGAGAGAGAGAGAGAGAGAGAGAGAGAGAGAGAAACTGAAGAAACAATACCAACACACCCAAAACATTGCTGTGGAAAGAAACAAACACACCCCATCAGGAAACTTGAGTAATCAGCGTGTTGTGTGTGTGTGTGTGTGTGTGGTGTGTGGTGTGTGAGTGTGTGTGTGTGGTGTGAGTGTGTGTGGTGTAGGTGTGTGTGGTCTTTGTATGTGTACGTCGTGCCGTGTGCGTGGAGTAGTGCATGCGTGCGTGAGTTGCAGTGCGTGCGTGCGTGCGTGCGTGTGGTGTGTGTGTGTGTGTGTGTGTGTGTGTAGTGTGTGTGTGTGTGTGTGTGTGTTGTTGCGTGTGTGTGTGGTGTGTGTGTGTGTGTGAGTGTTGTGTGTGTTTGTGCTGTGTGCGTGTGTTGTGCATGCAATGTGTGCGTGCATGATGTGTGTGTGCGTTCGTGTGCGTGCGTGCGCGCATGCATGTGGTGCTGCGTGCGTTGTGCGTGTATGGGGTAGTGGGCGGTTGGGGTGGAAAGCGCTAGAGTTACAACCCAAACTACAGGCACCGCCCTCCATACAGCCAGCATCAGTGTGAGGAATCTGCATGACACAGCAGCACAGGGTGAATCAGCTGTCTCTCTCTTCTCTCTCTCTCTTCGCCCTCTCACTTCCTTTCTCTTGTTCCCACTGCAGTTTAGTATGCTATGCTATGGGCGGGGAAAGTTCGGGTTGTTGCATGATATTCATTTGACCGTGGGGGTGGGAAGTGGGGAATTTTCCCCCGTCAGCTGTTGTTGTTGTTGTTGTGCGTTCCGCAGACTAACATCCCTGGGAGTTACCCAGAATATGGATTGCGTCTCACTCACCCCACGCGAAAGTCACTGTGAGACCGTAGGTTGACTTATGATGAATGATAATTTGTGTTTGTGGCTATTTTTTAAGTTTCTGGCTGTATAGACATATGTGACGCTCATCACGAAATGAGTCGCTTAGCACTAACCCACTTTTGGCCAGAGCCATTGAAGCAGGTGGGGTTCAGGTTGTCATTTTTGAGATTTTGATCAATTGTTAAACTATAGTCCTTATTCTACCTTGTAATGAAATATCAAGGCTTAATTGTGTTTTCTTTTGCTTTAAAATATGTTTCAAAAATACCCAAGCCCTCATTCTGACCACCTGTTATGCAAATAACTTGTCCGTTTCTCATTTTTGTCACGTCCTGCAGTGTATCATTTCAATTTGTAATAACTTTGCACAGAATGGCCTGATTTCCAATCTGTTTTTTGCATTGAGCAGCCTTTTTATTGCAGATTAACAACATGTCAATAACTAAAAATTGACCTCTGGTGCAATGTGACTCATTATGTGATGGAGTGTCACATATTCAGACTTTTCTGTTTATTTTTCTTCTTAATTTCTAATTTCATTCATTCATTCATTCATTCATTCATGTCTATCTATCTTCTATCTATCTATCTATCTATCTATCTATCTATCTATCTATCTATCTATCTATCTATCTATCTATCTATCTATCTATCTATCTATCTGTCTGTCTGTCTGTCTGTCTGTCTGCCTGCCTGTCTGCTGCATGTCTGTTTGCTGTCTGTCTGTCTATCTATCTATCTGTCTGTCTATCTATTTATCTTTATTTACGGGTTGTTTGTTTTTTTTGTTGTTTTTTTTTTGGGGGGGGTTTGCTTGGCTGCTTTCTAAAAAATGGGGGCTTGTCACAAAAGATGAAGACAATCTGCACATGGCATCGGAAAGCATTCCCATGTTCATGTAGACCTTGGCTGCTTAACTGACATCCTAAACTAACGCTAATACCTCCTGGTCTGGGCTACGCCTTAGCTGCTTATGGGGACATACAACCTTCAGCGCCTGGGCTTAATAATAGTTCTTGATTTAACCATTGACGATGGGGGCAAAAGCAAAGTGAGAGGCTGTATGAGCAGAGGCTTTCTTTCCCACTCATGGAATTCCACTTTACAGCTTAGTGTTTGGTGATGGACTATGACTCTCTGACTAGGGACGCTTTGACTTGCACAGTCCTTATGTACAAGGCTAGTTGGCCTTCGGAGAACATCTCCAACGCTGACTGTCCTTA
>CM060325.1:8035309-8040309 GCA_030674155.1 Stramonita haemastoma | reverse complement strand
CAACTTGTGTTGTCGTAAGGGAGCGAGGCATCAGGGACCTCAGCTTCTCTAGGGGCCAGCATGTTGAGGGCGGCGCCAACTTCTTCTCTCCCTCGCTGCTTTACCTTCTCTGACCCTAAAGAGGGCAGGTACTCATTGCAGCTTGGTGAACTGGGGGGACTGTACTGAAGCCAAGACGCGGAAACAGTCACCCACCCAATTGGTAACCATGCTTGATGCTGCTTAACTTGACGCTGGGAAAGCAAGCGCTCTGAACACCTACCTATCCCACCCCCTAAAGCTACGGTTAATTAAGCAACATTTAGTGTAATTACCAAGCGGATTGGTGACCGTTTGTGTACCTTGGCTTCAGTACAGTTCCCCAGTTCACCCCACTGTCAATGGGTACCTGCCCTCTTTTTAGGGTCAGGGAAGTTTAGCAGCGAGGGAGAGGAGATGGACGCCGCCCTCAATATGCTGGCCCCTGGAGAAGCTGAGTTCTAATCTTTTACTTTGAAAATTTACTTTGATTTACATTTTGAAGAAATGTGATTTTAAAAAATTGAATGCGTCAAAGTGTGTGCGAAAGGGTGGGAGGCGGGGGGGGGGGGGGGGAGAGCAAGGGGAAGTCAGATTGACAACAGACAAGCAGAGAAAACAGACAAATAGACCCCCCACCCCACCATCAAAACATAGACTGGCAGACACACAAAGTACAGACTGTCTGGGAACAAACAAACAAACAAAAAACCCAACAAACAAACAATACTACACGCACTCAAAGAACCGCAAGTCTCCTCTCTGACATTGTACCTCTCCCCTCCTCCAACCCCCCCCCCCCCCCTCGACCTCCCCGCGCCGCTAAGAATGCGGTATGTGGCTACCTACCAAGTAAAAGAAAGGTTGACTACGGACATTCCCCGTCACACACCCAGGGGGATACAACAATCAAATTAAGAAAATGAGCTACCAGCATCGCCCAGAACAAAACGAAACAAAAAAAAAAACACGGGGGAGAAAAAAAATCCTAGCTTGTTTGAACCCTATAGCAGCAAGTACCCTAACGCACTGAGTGACTGGTACCAGAAAAAACATGTAACCTACTCGTGTTCGTAATTAAGCGCTATGCAGCCAACTCTCTCACACAAATCGTGTGGGTTTTTCTTTCTTTCTCTCTCTTCTCTCTCTTCTCTCTCTCTCTCTCCCACACCCATACCGCTTCAGCCTGTTACGTCCTTGCCCCTCTGACGTCATGGCTGACGTCACAAGTACCCTCTATGTGACTGGTATGGGGTTGAGTGGGTGCGTATGATGATGATGATGATACTGTACTGGCTCAAGTGTCGGTGGTTCGTTCGTTTGGTGGTTGGGAGGGATTCTATTCGTGCGGTGGTGAAATGAGTGTGATTTTTTTTTTAGTAATGATGATGACGTGAGCGTGTAAATTTTTGGGTAGGTTAATTAACTCAAGTATGCGTGTGGTTTTTTTTTCTAGCTCCTTTCTCTGTCTCTTTCTGTCTCTGTTGTCTGTCTGTCTCTGTCTGTCTGTCTGTCTGTCTGTCTGTCTGTCTGTCTGTCTGTCTGTCTGTCTGTCTGTCTGTCTGTCTGTCTGTCTCCTCTCTCTCTCTCTCTCTCTCTCTCTCTCTCTCCCTCTCTCTTCTCTCTCTCTCTCTCTCTCTCTCTCTCTCTCTCTCTCTCTCTCTCTCTCTCTCTCTCTCTCTCTCTCTCTCTCTCTCTTTTCCACCTGTTGGTGGAAGTTGGTGGTTGAGCTGGTAACATGAGCACCCAACAAGAAAGTGAGGAGTCGTGGTGTTTGAGTCTGGTAGAGAAACAGGGTTGTTGTAAATCTGGACAAGGAATGCTGGTTTGGATGCTAAGTCTTCCAGATGGTACGATGAATTGAGATCATGTGCGCAATGTGCACAACGATCGCGCATGTTACAGAACTGAGGGTAACAAGAGAGCTTTCCCTGACAACAACAAGAATAACACCATCTCCACCATCACCACCAACATTCTGGGTAATAATAATAATAATAATACATGGAATTTGTATAGCGCTATATCTTGTAAAAACAAATCAAAGCGCTTGCATTCGACCAACACAACACACAATTACATAAAGATAACTCAGACGGGATTACATACAAGTGGCTTTTTTATTTATTTTTATTTCTTTTATTTTATTTCTCTTATTTCGAGGGTACTGGAATAAACACTCATGTGCTTTTCTCACATTCAGTCCCCGTATGCATGCAGTTTCTGTAAATGTTGTCATCTGTTACTCCCCCCCTCCCCCCCGGCACACAATGACCTACTCTTCCAAAAAGAGGAACAGGTTTTAACATGTGCGCAAGATGTTTTGCGTGCGTTCGCACACTGAACCTCTGTTTATAGTCTCATCTGAAGGACTATTGGGGGGAGTGGAGTCGGCACTGGTGTTAACTCTAGGGAAAAAATATCTCTTGAACGAGATTCGAACCTGGGTCAGCAGATCACTCTGACTATCAGACTATCCTGTCCCTCTGGCCCATTGGTCAGTGGTGATATACTACTTGTGAGAACTGATTGTTTGTTTATCCGTCGTGTTCGCCGATGACCTCCAAAACAGCAGAGGAGGCAGCTGCTGTTTCGGAAATTGGGCAGAAATTTGATTATAGCGGAGATGCCTTGCCCACAGTACACCCAAACTTTCTCGGCCAAGAGGGCATACGGACAGTCAGCGTTGGAGATGTTCTCCAAAGGCCAACTAGCCCCCTGGGCTGCAGCACATAAGGACTGTGCAAGTCAAGCCTCCTAGTCAGAGAGTCATAGTCGATCACTAAAGACTAAGCTGTCAAGTGTGAGAACTGTATTGTAAGGGTTTCGGGCAGAGGAGTCTCCTAGATCACGCTATAACCCTTTGGCAGGTTGTTGATCACACTATTTCTGTGCTTAATGACCATGCTGTTTTTTTCTCTGAATAGATATCTCTTTCGGCCAAACCGACCGTACCTGTGGAAGCAAAACAATGCAATGTGCAATGTAACACGACACTGTACATAATATTCAGCACACGTATTTGTGTTATTGATTGTGCGGTGTGAGAACGTATGCACTATTGTACCCGTGCTTACGTCGGTTCGTACACGAGCACACCCACAAATACATAATTATACACAGATGCAAGTGCGCAGGTACGCCTAAAGTCACACTCAGACACAGACACAGACACAGTTACAGACACAGACACAGGCACACACTCACAGACTCACACTGCACCACACCACACACACACACACACACACACACACACACACACACACACACACACACACACACACCACACACACACACACACACACACACACAACACACACACACACACACACACACACACACACACACACACACACACAACACACACACTCACACTCACACTCACACACAAAGACACACACTGCACACACAAGTTTTAAACATACAATCAATCAATCAATCAATTATCAATCAATCAATCAATCAATCAATCAATCAATCAATCAAGATGGTCTTCAGAAGGACACGAGGGACACATGGGTGGAACAGACACTTTTCTCCAGGCTGATCCACTGTTCACCGCTTCAAGTTACGGCAGATTTATCTGCGTGATGCTCTTCCCGCGGAGAGCGCGTCACCACTTAGAGACAAATACATATACACAGATGCAATTGCGCAGGTACGCCTGAAGTCACACTCAGACACAGACACAGTTACAGACACAGACCAGACACAGGCACACACTCACCTGCCCACTATTTTTTTTTCTGTTCCTGTCCACATAATTCTGTATTGGTTTCCTATCAGAGTGGCTTAATCTACAGAATTTTACCAGGACAACTTTCTTGTGGGTTCTTTTACGTGCACTAAATGAGTATGGCATACGGGATCTCCGTTTATCGTTTCATTCGAAAAAAACTAATACCCACATCACCACTCACGGTGGATGGGAGAAAAGTTTCGGGCACAAACTGGTATCGAACGAACCACCACATACACACTGTAAACCCAAACCTTTCGCTTTCTATCTAGGCAGGTGTGTTACCTCTAGACCACCGATCCACCACCGATACATCTTGTCTGTCCTTCAGCCTTTTCACAGCAGCAGCAACACAGCGATGCCATGTCAAGGTCTGGCCATTCTTTGATCTTCTGAATCCAGTTCCTCTCATCTCCAATGCACAGCTCAAAATACTGCTGAATATCTTCCTGCTTTTTCTAATGGATGTAACCTTGAAACGGATTAAGATTTCAAGACAATTTAGCGAGAAAGGAAAAAGAATGTAATTAGATCCTTTTAATAACCCTGTTTTCTGACAAAAGAAAATAATGATAAAGAAATGAATAAACAGTTTAGGGGGTGTTATATTTTTCAAAGCGCAGTCAATTAGACATGTAAAACAACACAAAATGAAATAAAACAAGGCAAAAGAAAAAAGAAGACAAAATCAAATGTAGAACAACACAAACTGAAATAAAACGAAGCGAAACAAAAGAAGACAAAACAAAAGTTGTTGTCTAGCATGCAGAATTTTCAAGGATGATTTTTCTGTGCGTTACACAAGAAGATGGGCATGTTGTTTGTTGCTTTGTTGTTGTTGTTGCTATTGTTGTGTGTTGTTGATGTTGAGGGTGGTGGTTGTAGTGATATTGTTGCTGTTGCTGCTGTTGTTTGTGGTGGCAGTGGCGGTACTGTTGTTTTGTTTATCATTATTGATACTTTTGCTTTTATTGTTGTTATTGATTTATTCCTGTCAGATAAAGGTGGAGGTGATAGGGAAAGTGTGTGTGTGTGTGTGTGTGTGTGTGTGTGTGTGTGTGTGTGTGTGTGTGTGTGTGCATGTATGCGCGTGTGTGTGTGTGTGTGTGTGTGTGTGTGTGTGTTGGGGGGTGGGGGGTAAGGGTGTGTGTTCAAATTCATTAAACGTAATTTCACAAGTTGTGATATTTTAGACAGGCGCGCGCGTAAATGTGTATGTATGTATGTATGTATGTATGTATGT
>CM060325.1:8015309-8022809 GCA_030674155.1 Stramonita haemastoma | reverse complement strand
TGGTGTCTCATTTGAAGGACTTAAAGGGGAAGGGTGTCTCATTTGAAGGACTTAAAGGGGAAGGGTGTCTCATTTGAAGGACTTAAAGGGGAAGGGTGTGTCATTTGAAGGACATAAAGAGAACTGGAGACAGTATTGATATTAGTTAACTCGGGGGGAGGGGGGATCCTCTCAAACAGGTGTCTCCATGGTGGCTCGAACCGGAGTCGTCAGATCAGATAACGAACTTAACACTCTAACCACTGGGCTTTCCCCCCCAAACAAAACCGTCTAGCTGATATGGAATTTCCTACGCTCAGTAATAATGCTTCCATGGACTCAGAGGGGGAGTGAAGGGGCGAGGGGGGGGGGGGGGGGCAGAAGAGTGGGGGGGGGGAGGGGG
Source organism: Stramonita haemastoma (assembly GCA_030674155.1). Classification (NCBI taxonomy): domain Eukaryota; kingdom Metazoa; phylum Mollusca; class Gastropoda; order Neogastropoda; family Muricidae; genus Stramonita; species Stramonita haemastoma. The sequence goes on along the minus strand of CM060325.1, from coordinate 8,022,427 downwards.
GAGGGAGGGAGAGGGGGGCGAGAGAACTGAACTTAAAATGACCTTCTGACGAACCCATCTTGTAAGAGGATTATTGATGACAGACACTGCATGGGGGGGGGGGGGGGTAGGGGGAGGGAGGGGGGCTAGCAATCATGGCAAAGGTCTGAGCAGAGGAGGGGAGGGAGGGTGTGGGTGTGGGTGGGATGGGAGAGAGGGTGCCAGGAGTGTGTGAGAGTGGGGGGGGGGACATCAGGAGGGAGGAAGCAAGAAAGGAAGGTGAGGGAGGTAGGTGGGATTAAAAAAAAAATTTGTGTGTGTTTTGTTTTCTCATCGAGAGCTCCGAAGTTTGCCAAAGGGAGAGATTTTTGTGTGTGTGTACGCAACGGTTTTGACCTTCCGTGGATTAAGGTAGCCACATTCCGATTTCTGGGGATGGGATGACAGGAAGGCAATGCAAGGCAAATTCTTTTATTCGAGGATAATGAATAAGCACTCGTGTGCTTTTTTTTTTACATCCAGTCCCCGCACCCTTATCAGGGATAACATCAAGATAAAAAAAAACACAACCTCTAACTAAACAACAACAACAATAATAATTATCTAAAATACCAAGAGCAAGAAACCATACCAAGTATCTAACAACAGACAAGAAATAAGGCAGAAATAAAACAATAAGGTAATGATCTAAAAAAAAAAAAAAAAAAAAAAGAAGGCACTCATTCACAAACAAGAATAAGTAAGAATCAATGATGATTTTGATTTGAAGAAAAAAAAGTGCAATGATTAAAGAACAAACATGAGAATATGATGAGGTATTTATTTTTATTTATTTTATTTATTCTTTTATATCGAGGATAACAGAATAAGCAATCATGTGCTTTTTTTCATCCGGTTCCTGTGTGTATGCAGTTTAGTAAATATTGTCATCTGTTCCCACCGGCACACGATGGCCTACTCTTACGAAAAGCGGAACAGGATTTAACGTGTGCGCAAGATGTTCTGCGTGCGTTCGCACACGGGGCCTCGGTTTAAAGTCTCATCCGAAGGACTTTTGGGGAGAGTGGATGTAAATGACTGAAAACGTCAAATGAGGAGGGAGAGAAGAGAAGGAGGGAGGGAGGGTTGAGATGGCATGTTAATGCATGCGATAACAAACAGATAATTGAGAGGTTACGCTCCGTGAACAGAGAGATGGGATCTGACTGGAGGATAATGATCATTTTGGCATGGCAGTAGGGAGATAATGGGGGGGGGGGGAGGTGAGATGGGGATGGAGTGAGGGGGGGGGGGGGCGGCATGGGAATAACTGTGAGCTAAAGATGAGAGTATGAAGAGCTTTGGGGGCTTATTTTTGTGTGGTGCTTTTTTTGGTTTTATTTTTGTTTGATTTTTTTGTTGCTGCTTAGCTGGGAGGGTGTAATTTTCACCTTAGAGCAAAAAAGGGTAACTGACCTCTCAGATGGTCTGTGGGTTTTTTGTGTATGCACTATTTGATCTGGGGTTCTTTTCTTGTGTTGCTGGTCTGTCTGTTTTCTGTATCTGCCTTTTTTTTTTTCTTTTTGCTGCGAGTCTCTGTCTGTTTGTCTTTGTCCGTGTTTCTGTGGTTCTGTGTGTGTGTGTGTGTTGTGTGTGTGTGTGTGTGTGTGTGTGTGTGTGTGTGTGTGTGTGTGTGTGTGTGTACGTGTGTGTGTACGTGTGTGTGTGTGTGTGTGTGTGTGTGTACGTGTGTCTGTCTATCTGTCTGTCTCTGTCTCTGTCTCTCTCTCTCATGTACCATTTTTCAACTGCATTAAAAAAAAAAGTCCAAAATATCATCTTTTTTTAATGTTCCAACTAAGAAGCTTCATCCAACAAACTATCAAATTTTTCTCCAGAGTTTAGTAGTTAGCATTACACATTACTACTATATCACAGGAAAACTGCAAACTCTATTGTGAAAGCTTAAGTGTGACACTCCACAACGAAATGAATCACATTGCACCTGACCCACTTTTCCGTGAGGAGCCATTTTAGGCCGGTTGGGGATCAGGTTGTCGATTTTGAGACTGATTATAAAACTATGAGCTTTCTTCGACCTTGAACTGATTTATCAAGGGGGAATTGTATTTCCTTTGGCCCTAAAAGCGCGTTTAAAAACACCCAAGCCCCTATCCTGACCCCTATTACGATTTTAAAAAAATTCCAATTTCTCATGTTGTTACTTCCTGGAGTCTAGCATTTCAATTTGTAATAACTTTTTTCTTGTATAGAAATGTCCGACTTTCAATCTGTTTTTATAAATTGAATAGCTTTTTTAAATTGTAGATTAAAATATGTTGCAAAATCTTCAGTGGTGCTCAAATGGTTTACACGACTACGGGAAAGGTGAAGGTGAACGCGAAGATGTTAACAATTAAAAATTAACCTCTGGTGCAATGTGACTCATTATGGGGTGGAGCCTAATGATTATCCACTTTTTCACAGCACCAATAATAATGGTGGTGGGTTTGGTTTTTTTTTTTTCTTCTTCTAAGATTACTGTGTGTGTCAATTTTATCAATTCACCTTCCTTACTTCACTGAAGTTTGGAAAGTATTTTGGATTGCTTTGTCTAGAAACTGGTTAGCTGATCATGACATTACTTCATTAGCCATATCCCCTGTGGAGATGCCGGGGACCTGTCAGTATTAATAAGACCCCTACCTTCTGCACAGAGCTAGGAATTCCCTGTTTCCTATCCCTCTGTTTCTGCTTTGTTCTTATTCTTCCTGCCATCTCCTACGTGCCTATTTTCTGCCTTCTTATCTCCCACATCTAAGTCAGATGTGCTGGGCCTGACTTGTCAGGCGCTTAACGGCAGTGCATGCAACGCATTTTGTCTTTATTATGACAGACATTCATAATAATAGTTTCTGTCTGAGCTTTTGAAGAAGAAGATGAAGATTAGCGATTTATAGTCATTAGTGCCTGTTCGTTGCTCCCTCTCTTTTCGGCTTTGTTGTTTGAATATTGATATATTGTCTTCCTTTTCAAACTATTGACGAATAAACGTTTACACAAAAAACTGTAAACATCCCCCCCGCAGTAACACTTACACACACACACACAAACACACACGCACACAACACATAGAGACACATGCGCGCGCGCGCACCACACCACACACACACACACACACACACACACACACACACCACACACACACACAACACACACACACACACACACACACACACACACACACAACTTTCTCTTACGATACCCTCGCAGGATTCCAACCCATCTTTATCAATATCATCATCATAAGGGGTGAAACTGACCAACGAGGGAAGGCATTCTGTTCTCTCTGCCATTTGCATAATAAGTACGCCTGGGGTTAGTTCCAGAAATGCAAAGAATGTTCAGCATTCCATCGTTATCTAGAAACTCGATAGTTGCTGCTGTACAAATTCTGACTGAATGCATGCACTCGTAACGTGGTTTTCGATCTATCTGGAACCCGATTGGAAACCTCATACAACTAAAGGCGTTTTATTGCTCTAAGTTCCTTAGGGGACAGGATAGCTCAGTGGTAAGAGAAATCGCTTTCCCCAAGCTAAGGTTAAGCAGCTTCGAACGTGGTTACCAGTTGGATGGGTGACCGTTTGTGTGCCTTAGCTTCACTATAGTCCCCCCAGTTCACTTAGCTGTAAATGGGTACCTGCCCTCTTTAGGGTCAGGGAAGATAAAGCAGCGAGGGAGAGGAGATGGGCGCCGCCCTGAATATGCTGGCCCCTAGAGAAGCTGAGGTCTCTGATGCCTCTCTCCCTACGACCACACAGGTTATGGGACACCTTTCCTTTTAACTCACTACAAAACAGAGCCTATAGCTGAGTGAGCATTTCACTTCCATCCCGTTGGTCCATAAAATCGCGGGTTCGAATCTCGGCAATCGGTGTCTGTTAAATCAAGAGAGAGGATTTTTACGATCTTCTAGGTCAGTTTTAGGTTTAGACCTACCAGTGTCTTTGTCCTCTTTAAAGATGCATGCATGCAGAAGATCAAACATTCAGGTTAAAGATAGTGTCATCCATGAAGCGTTTGATGTTATAGAACTATAAACATGCCCAGCATGCATCATGTGACTGATGAGGGATAGGCTCCGCCAGGTTCAGCTTATTCCAGAGACAGCGGCCTGAAAGATTCAAGTGCAGAGCCCCAACCACCCCCTAGGGAGCTTAAGTTGGGAAGTAGTATCTTATCAGAAAATTGCCTTCTGTTTCCATCTCCTATCTGTCCCTGCCTTCAACATCTGAAATTCCTTCACCCTGCCAAAGTGTATAGCTTTTATAAGTGTGTGTGTGTGTGTGTGTGTGTGTGTGTGTGTGTGTGTGTGTGTGTGTGTGTGTGTGTGTGTGTGTGTGTGTGTGTGGTGCGTGCGTGTGTGTTGTCTGTATGTGTGTGTGTGTGTTGTGTGTGTGTGTGTGTGTGTGTGTGCGTGCGTGCGTGTGTGTGGTGTGTGTGTGTACATTTCAATTTGCTAAATCTATGAATTGTTATTGATTGCTTGTTGTGTGTTGCATAGGTCGAATGCAAGCGCTTTGATTTTTTTTTTTGGTGCAAGATTTAGCGCTATTTAAATTCCATGTATTGTTGTTGTTGTTTATTATTATTTTACTGTTGTTGTTGTTATTATTATTATTTTATTGTTGTTGTTGTTGTTGTTGTTATTATTATTATTATTATTATTATTATTATTATTATTATTATTATTATTATTATTATTATCATCATCATCATCATTATTATTATTGTTGTTGTTGTTGTTGTTGTTATTATTATTATTATTATTATTATTATTATTATTATTATTATTATTATTATTATTATTATTATTATTATTATCATCATTGTTGTTGTTGTTGTTGTTGTTCTTCTTCTTCTTCTTCTTCTTCTTCTTTCGTCTTCGTCTTCGTTCTTCTTCTTCTTCGTCTTCGTCTTCGTCTTCTTCTTCTTCTTCTTGGTGCTGTTGTTAAAAATGCACAGCCTCTCCCTATGATTCCACTGAAGAAAAGAAAACTGACAGATTTGAAGTCTAAGTTTTATGACAACCCAATGATCGTGAAATGTAGTATCTTAAACATGTTACTTTGAGAAGATAGAAGTACAGTTTGGAGGGTGCACCTTTCAGATTTTTGAAATGTTCAAGAATTATCATGTTTTCTGTGGGTATGAGGTACAGAGTGTTGTTATATATACAAGTCTGGAAGTGCTTTACTCTCTGTGTGTGTGTGTGTGTGTGTGTGTGTGTGGTGTGTGTGTGTGTGTGTGGTTGTGTGTTGTGTGTGTGTGTGTGTGTGTGTGTGTGTGTGTGTGTGTGTCTCAGTCCCCCCTTCTCTCTCTCTTTCTCTGTCACTGTATTGTTTTGTATTGTTTAGCATTGTCTTGTGTTGCATTCTGTTTTGTAATGTATGGTATTGTGTTCTATTTATATTGTATTGTATTGTATTGTATTGTATTGTATTGTATTGTATTGTATTGTATTGTATTGTATTGTTATGTCTTCGTGTAATGTGCTTGCCTATTCTTGCAGAATTGTTCCCTTCCAAGTTATAGAAAAGTGGAGCTTGTTTTAGTTGTCGATGATCGCCAAAATCTACCGCTGTCATACAAATGCAGTGGCCTTTGTTTGCTTGTTCTTTTATTCTTGTGTTCGGGTTTTTTTGGTTTGTTTTAAATTGCCAGCTAAACTTAGCAAACAAAGAATCATGCAATAAAACGTATCCTCCTCCTCCTCCTCCTCCTCTCCTCCTCCTCTCCTCCTCCTCCTCCTCCTCCTCCTCCTCCTCCTCCTCCTCATTATCTCATCATCATCATCATCATCATCATCATCATCATCATCATCATCATCATCATCATCATCATCATCATCACTATCACCCCCACCACCACACCCACCACCATCCACCACATCATCATCATCATCATCATCATCATCATCATCATCATCATCATCATCATCCTCATCTCCTCATCATCACTCATCATCATCATCCCCCTCCTCATCCTCCTCTCTCATCATCATCATCATCATCATCATTCTCCTCCTCCTCCTCTCCTCCTCCTCCTCCTCCTCCTCCTCATCATCATCCATCTCCCTCCTCCTCCTCCTCCTCACATCCATCCATCATCATCATCATCATCATCATCATCATACATCATCATCATCATTCAGTCACGTAACCTACATAGCCTTGGAGGGGAAGGAAGGAGGGAGGGGAGGCATGAGAGATGCGTTGGTGGACAGATTTCTGCAGGCTGTCTGTCTGTCTGTCTGTCTGTCTGTCTGTCCTCAGCCTTTGGCATCAACATCACAGCCCTTTACATGTCAAGGCCGGTCAGTCCAGTCTTGGACTTTCCTCTGTCCAGTTCTTCACCTGTTTTACCAAGGTTCTTGGACTTTTTGTTTACTGTTTTCAGTTTATATTGCTGTTTACAGCTGGTTGTATTTGGCAAGTTTTATCTAAGTTTTCCAACAGTGCATTGTCCTTCATCTTTTGTTTGAGTTTTCCAGGGTTTTTTTGAGTTGGTCAAACTGTGGTAAGCATCTTTCCTTTTCGTCTGTCTGTCTTTGTGTCTGTCTGTGTGTCTGTCTTTCTGTGTTTATCTGTCTGTTTGTCTATCTCTCTGTCTCTCTCTCTCTCTGTTTCTCTCTCTGTTTTTCGCTGTATATGTCTCTGTTAGTCTCTTTCTGTGCTTTACTGTGTGTGTGTGTGTGTGTGTTGTTGTGTGTGTGTGTGTGTGTGTGTGTGTGTGTGTGTGTGTGTGTGTGTGTGTGTGTGTGTGTGTCTGTCTGTCTGTCTGTCTGTCTGTCTGTCTCTCTCACCTAAAGTTGAGTAGCAAAAAGTAGCGTCAGTTTGACAAACTCATAACATTGGTAAAATAAGATTTCGCTTGTTTTCTCTCTCTCTCTCTCTCCCCAACACACACATACAAACACATAGCCCCACCCACCCCCATCCACCCATCTCCTCCCAACACCCACTTCCACTGTCTCTTGCTACCCCTCCACCCCCCCCCCCCCCCCCCCAACCCTAACCTCTCACACACATTTCAAAACAAGACGAGGGACAACACATTGAGTAAACTTTCAAATGGAAAAACACAAATTGACTTGG
>CM060325.1:8002407-8007407 GCA_030674155.1 Stramonita haemastoma | reverse complement strand
GTGTGTGTGTACAGTCAGACAGACGAAGACAGATAGAGAAACAGCTAAACTGACAGACAAACAGACGTAAACGTATGTAGACAGACAGACGGACGGACAAAGACACGGAATGAACATGGGAACAACTATAGTAAAGTTGATTTAATTTTGAAGACGGCAAGAGAGTAAGGATATCATCGGATTTGCTTTGTATCTAGTTTCCTGTGTGAAAAACAGCTACCATCGTCAACAACAGCTACAAAAAAAAAAACATAATTCACAACAGCAGCAACAGCAACACTATCAATAGCAACAACAGCAACACTAACAGCAACAGCTGCAGCAGCAACAACAAGAGTAGCAAAACCAACAGCAACAACATTCATAGGAAGAAGAAGAATGCAAAGAAGAATGTAAGAACTGCAAGAAAGAAGAAGAATAAGAAGGAGAAGGAGGAGGAGGACGAGGAGGAGGAGGACGAGGAGGAGGAGGACGAGGAGGAGAAGAAGAAGAAGAAGAAGAAGAAGAAGAAGAAGAAGAAGAAGAAGAAGAAGAAGAAGAAGAAGAAGAAAGAAAAAGAAGTTGAACAAGAACAAGAATAAGAACAAGAAAAACCATAACCACCAGAATAACAAAAGCAACAAGAACAAGGACAACAAAAACAAATACAACTAGAATAAGAACAGAAATAGCAGCATCAACAACAGCAACATGCAGACACAGTAACAACGACAAAGCAACAACATAGAACAATTCAACAATTAATATCAAAGTTGTTGTAACAGTGGTGTATTAAATAGGTGAGGTAAAGGTGTCCCATAACCTATGTAGTCGTAGGGGAGCGAGACATCACAGACCTCAGCTTCTCTAGGGGTCAGCATATTGAGGGCGGCACCCATCTCCTCTCCCTCACTGCTTTACCTTCCCTGATCCTACAGAGGGCAGGTACCCATTTACAGCTGGGTGAAGTTGGGGTCTGTACTGAAGCCAAAGCGCGCAAACGGTCACCCATTCACTAAGCAACCACGCTCGATGCTGCTTAAAGTGAGCGCTTTGACCGCTGGGCTATGAGCTATCACGTCCACCTCACATGAAAATATGGGCGTCTAAATCACCAAGCAGTGATTAACCAAAACAAAACAAAATAAACAAACTATAGTAATAGGCAGTTACACTACATCTTCAGGGCTTTGTCTCCCCTTTTGTGAAGAAGATATAGACTAATATGTTTGAGAGTTTTGTCACGAATGAAGACAATGCCCAACTAACATTTTAAAGCATTTTTTATCCGTTCCACGGTTAGAAGTTTCGAGGTTTACCACTGACGAGAGTTTTGCGTAAACGACCGTTTCTGCCCATCACTAAGGTAGCCGCATTCCAACTTCAAAAATGATGTTTAAACATAACACCAGTATACATGGGGGGGTTTGGGTTTTTTTTTAACTGCATTTATTTTTGGTCATCCGTTCTTACCAGCACGAGTAGCTTACTCTTCTGAAAGGCAGAACGGGTGTTAACATGTGCGCAAGATATTTTTCATCTCCTCGAACACGGGACCTCGGTTTATAGTCTCATCCAAAGAACTTTCGGGGATGTAGAGTCAGCACTGATATTAACTCTAGAGACAAAAATCCCTGGAATGGGCGCCTCGGTGGTGGCTTAAACACAGGTTTGATCGCGGGGCTGTCAAACTGCAAAGCGTAACACTCTAACCACTAGACTTACATGCCCCTATAAGAACATGTTAATTTACGTTTCGGCACTTCGCTTTCATCAATAACTGAAACAGTTTTTGTGCCTGAGCCAAGCATTATGTTTTAAAAATATCCCACCACAAAAGAGCGTACGTGCGAATCGTAGGGTAGAGGAGTGGGAAAGTGTCTGAAAATAAAATAGCAATTAAAAACACAAAGGAAAGTGAAATCTGCTTCTAGGTTTGAGTCATTCAGTTTCCAGACATCCTGTTTGTCTGTGTGTTTATAAATAAGTGTGTGTGTGTGTGTGTGTGTGTGTGTGTGTGTGTGTGTGTGTGTGTGTGTGTGTGTGTGTGTGTGTGTGTGTGTGTGTGTGTGTGTGTTTGTGTGTGTGTGTGTGTGTGTTTTGTGTGTGTGTGTGTGTGTGTGTTTGTGTGCGTGTGTATGTTTATGTGTGTGTGTATGTTTATGTGTGTGGGTGTGCATACAAAAAGCACACCCATTCGCGCATGTGCCTGTGCGCATGTGTGAGTGTGTTTGTTTGTGTGTGTGTTTGTGTGTGTGTGTGTGTGTGTATGTGTGTGTGTGTGTGTGCGCGCGCGCGCGTGTCTGTGTGTGTGTGTGTGAGTTTGTGTGTTTCCATAATATGTATGAGTGCGCACGCGTATATATATAATCATAATTATGAATCGTGAGGATTCGTGAGTTGTGCAAGTGAGAGCGTGCACACATATGTATATGATTATGTTTGTGCATACACACAGGTATATGCCCTCAGACGCATTCATGAACAGGGAGTGGGTGTTGTAATCATACACATAGACACACACACACACACGCGCGCGCGCACGCACGTAGGTACGCACGCGCGCATACACACACACACGAACATTTCAATTCAAATACTTTATTATCTCACAAACAAATAAATTCACACACACACACACACACACACACACACACACACACACACACACACACACACACACACACACCACGCGCGCGCGCGCGCGCGCGCGCACACACACACACACACAGTCACACACACACACACACACACACACACAGTCACACACACACACACACAGTCACACACACACACACACACACACACACACACACACACACACACACACACACACACACACACACACACACACACACACACACACACACACACGCGCGAACATTTCAGTTCAAATACTTTATTATCTCACAAACAAATAAATTTACACACACACACACACACACACACACACACACACACACACACACACACACACACACACACACACACACACACACACACACACACACACACACACGCATACACACACGCATACACACACACACACGCACACACATACACACACATGCGTGTGGCGCGCGTGCGCTTTGCATGTGTGCATGTAAAGTGCGATTTTATGCAACTTTAAAAAATATTTTATTATCTCACAAACACACAAATTGACGCACACACACACACACACACACACACACACACACACACACACACACACACACACACACACACACACACACACACACACACACACACACACACATAGACACACGCGCCCGCTTTGCATGTGTGCATGTAAGTCCGATTTTATGCAACTTCTTTTTTTTTATTTGTTAGTCACACACATAAAGTTGGAGATTTTTCTTTCATTCATTCATTCATTCATTCATTCATTCATTCATTCATTCATTCATTCATTCTCTCTCTCTCTCTCTCTCTCTCTCTCTCTCTCTCTCTCTCTCTCTCTCTCTCTCTCTCTCTCTCTCCTCTCTCTCTCTCTCTCTCTCTCTCTCTCTCTCTCTCTCTCGTTCGTTCATTCATTAATTCTTTCTTTCTTTCTTTTCTTTCTTTCTTTCTTTCTTTCTTTCTTTCTTTCTTTCTTTCTTTCTTTCTTTTTGTCTACACGGATGTGCATATGATTCATTGCATGCATTGTGTATCCGGATGTGACACAATGCCAGCTAGGTGAATGTAAAGTTCCGGAGAAAATCTGGCACTGGATTGTAACTGACATCATTTGTCTTTCAACGGGATGGTAACTTGGTAACAAATCTCTGTTGTTTATTCACAATTGGGCCCTACTTGGCTCAGCAGATAGAGCCCCTGAGGCTTGTAGTTCTAAGGATTGCAAGTTCAATTCCCTGTTTGCCTATACACTTACTTTAAAAAAAAAAAAAACACAAAATTTTTTTTATGTCACGGCAGATCTCTCTAGCTCTGTGTGAAATTCGGGCTGCTCTACCCGGGTGGAGCGCGCCGCCACAAGTGCAGCGCCACTCTTTCTAGGCAGGCGCGTTACCTTTAGACCACGGATTACACAACATGTATTTTTATTGCCCTTTTTCGTTTGTTAATTTGCTTGCCTGCTTGCTTGTTTGTTTGTTTGTTTGAATAATTGATTAATTGATTGATATTTGGCACCAGGGTTCACCAATGATGATGTGATCATTTGTGAATGTGACCGCACCCTTAAGGTAGCCGTTTTTTGACTTCAGGGATGGTGAGTATACATGAATCCTGTGAGTATACGTATGGTTTTATATTCTAATTTTGTCATCTGCTCCAACCGGCACAAATGATCTACTTTTCCGAAAGGCAGAACAGGCTTTAACATTAGTGCAAGATATTCTATGTACGTTGGCACAAAAGACCTCTGTTTATAGTCTCATCTATAGGAGTTTTGGGGGGAATGGAGAAGAATGAGAGAAGAAGAAGAATGTAAAGAAGAATGTGAAGAAATTTAAGAAGAAGAAGAATGCGAAAAAGAAAAATGCAAACAATAACAAGAAGAATGCAAAGAAGAAGAATACAAATAATAAGAAGAATGCAAAGAAAAAGAATGCGAAAAAGATGAAGAAGAATGCGAATAAGAAAAATGTGAAGAATGCGAAGAAGAAGAAGAAGAATACAATGAAGAATGCAAAGAAGAAGAAGAATGCGATGAAGAATGCAAAGAAGAAGAAGAATGCGATGAAGAATGCAGAGAAGAATGCAAAGAAGAAGAATGCAAAGAAGAAGAATGCAAAGAAGAAGAATGCAAAGAAGAAGAATGCAAAGAAGAAGAAGAAGAATGCAAAGAAGAAGAAGAAAAATGCAAAGAAGAAGAAGAAGAAGAAGAAGAAGAAGAAGAAGAAGAAGAAGAAGAAGAACAAGAAGAAGAAGAAGAAGAAGAAGAAGAAGAACAAGAACAAGAAGAAACAGACCGACAAACAGACCGACTATCCAACAGACAGACAGACAGAAAGACAGATAGACAGGCAAAGATACAGACAGACTAAAAGAACAGTCACACAGACAAAAAACAA
>CM060325.1:7984907-7999907 GCA_030674155.1 Stramonita haemastoma | reverse complement strand
ATGTGTGTGTGTTTATCATGTGTATTGTGTGTGTGTGTGTGCGTGTGTGCTTGCGTGTGTGCCTGCGTGTGTGCACACACGCGTGCGCGCGCGCCCGTGTGTGTGTGGGAGGGGGGAGGGGGCTGTGTTCTTCTTATTTGTTCAATATCCATTCACTTCAAGGTGATTAGTTTTCAGACAATTATACATTCGTACTACTAATGTAAAGAAAAATGGAGTGGAAAAGAAGAATGGGTGGACGGGCGTACATAATGTGCCCTATTGTAATCAGAGTAAAAGATGAGTTCGACAATAGCAAATTTCATCTGTTGGTTTGCAGCTGCTTTCTTCAACTGATACTAGGACATGGGGGCTGGGAATCTTACACAACACTTTGAACATTTCCGTAATATGTCCGAGTTTATGTCTACTCTTTTGTTCTTACATAACCCATTCAGCGCAAGACAATTGTACTGAATCCTAGGAAACACTTTGAAGATTTTCAGTCAATATGTCTCATTCTCAGTCGACTCTTTTTGCTCTTGCATGAATTATTCGGCACAGAACAATCCAACAATAATAATAATTATGGAATGGCCTGAAATGATACCAAAAGTGCATGTATGTAGCGTTTCTGAAATTCTTAGTTTTCCAAGTGTTCTGATGTAGTTTATGAACTGCAATATTTTGTGGGCAATACAGATCATCAAAATAATCCAAATTGTGTTTGTTTGGGTTTGTTTTCTTTTCTTTCTTTCGTTCTTCGACTCGAACTGCAAGATTCACCAAATGATGAGATTTTGCATATGCGACTGTTTTTACCCACCATTAAGGAAGCCACATTCCGACTTCGGGGATGGTGTCTAAACACATACCTCTATGCATGCATTTTAACAAGAATTTGTCATCCGTTCCTACCGGCACAAATGACCTACTCTTCCTAAAGACGGAGCAGGTTTCAACGTGTGCACAAGATGTTCTTATGTTAACTCCAGAGGGAAAATCCCTTAAAACAGGCGCCTCGGTGGTGGCTCGATCCAAGGTCATCAGATCACGAGCTCAAGGTCACTAAGCTACCCGTCCACCCGGCTACGCCCCCCCCCCCCCCCCCCACACACCACCCCCACCCCCACTCTACCCCTCCCACCCCCCCTCCCTATTATCGAAATAAAATCTATAAAACAAAACAAAAAATTGAGCACACCGATCTTATCCACTCTCCCCAAAAGTCCTTCGGATGAGACTTTAAACTGAGGCCCCGTGTGCCAACGCACGCAGAACACCTTGCGCACACATTAAATCCTGTTCAGCTTTTCGGAAGAGTAGGCCATCGTGTGCCGGTGGGAACAGATGACATTTACAAAAATGCATACACACGGGGACTGGATGAAAAAAAAGCACAAATAGTGCTTATTCCATTATCCTCGATATAAAAGAATAAATCAAATCAAATATACAAGCTGAAATGATTACACAATATCATTAAAAACTTCTGCCTGCAGTTTTAATCATGATGTCAATGGTACATTCTGTTATTGGGCTTAAAAAAAATATTTGTTTGTTTGGGGTGTTGTGTTTGTTTGTTGTGGGTGTTTTTGGTTTTGTTTTGTTAATTATTTGATCTTTCAAAACTCGGGTATGTATCTGTAACAGGTATTTAATTACAGGGAAGGCGCTGTTTATAAAAAAAAGAAAAGATATCGTTGCATAGCGTTCTATAATATTTTTCGTCAAATTTGAAGGCTGTTTTGCTCAAGCACATGAACAATATATATATATATATATATATTGTCTACATCGTGATCTCTCTCTCTCTCTCTCTCTCTCTCTCTCTCTCTCTCTCTCTCTCTCTCTCTCTCTCTCTCTCTCTCTCTCTCTCTCTCTCTCTCTCTCTGTCTGTCTGTCTCTCTCTCTCTCTCTCTCTCTCTCTCTCTCTCTCTCTCTCTCTCTCTCTCTCCTCTCTCTCTCTCTCTTCTCTCTCTCTCTCTCTCTCTCTCTCTCTTTTAATACAAAATTCTTTTTGACATGCATTTCTATGATGTTATAACGATTTTTTATGTTTTTTTCTCCTTTTTTGTTGTTTTTTCATAAATTTGCAGTCGATTTGTTTTCATTGTTATGATTTTCTTTGATTGAGGGCTGGATGTAAAAAAAGCCATTATGTGTGCTTATTCTTATCCCTTAATAAAAGTGTTTCAAAGTGTTTCAAATGGTTTCAAAGTGTTTCTCTCTCTCTCTCTCTCTCTCTCTCTCTCTCTCTCTCTCTCTCTCTCTCTCTCTCCTCTCTCTCTCTCTCTCTCTCTCTCTCTCTCTCTCTCTCTCTCTCTCTCTCTCTCTCTCTTTCTCTGTCTGTCTGTCTGTCTGTCTGTCTGTCTGTCTGTCTGTCTGTCTGTCTGTCTGTCTGTCTGTCTCTCTTGCAAAAGGAAAGGGTGGCAGGAAGATTGGCCAAAATCATCATTATCACTTAAAAATATATATATATATATATCATTACTATTAACTGATTTTATTTATCTATTCATTTTTTCTACTCTTATTTGATCTATTTACATATTTCATGTTATTTTATTTTTTGTGGATATCTTATTCATTTACTTTTTCGTGTCGCGTTTTCATATCTATATTCACTTTTGTGGAGGGGGGGGGGGGGGCAGAGGGGGCAGGAGGAGGGGGGGGGGGCTTTAAAAAAAATCTCTTTTTTTCCCCCCTTTAGTTGCGCGAGATGTGAATCAGGGGAGAAAACGCCTACCAAAGTTGGAAATGCTCTGTTCTACTCATTCTCTCCCTCTAAGTGAAAGTCCCCCCCCCCCCCCCCCCCCCCTCCCCCTTTCTATTTTTCAATAGCTGTCTGTCCATCTGCGTGTCTGTCTGTCTGTCTGTCTGTCTGTCTGTCTGTCTGTCTGTCTGTCTGTCTGCATGTGTCTTTTTCTCTTTATTATGTGTGCGCCGTCACTGTCTCTTTTTTCTCCACCTGCTTCTCTCTCTCTCTCTGTCTCTGTCTCTCTCTGAGAGAGAGAGTGTGTGTGTATGTATGTGTGTGTGTGTGTGTGTGTGTGTGTGTGTGTGTGTGTGTGTGTGTGTGTGTGTGTGTGTGTGTGTGTGTGTGTGTGTGTGTGTGTGTGTGAGTGTGTGTGTGTGTGAGTGTGTGTGTGTGTGTCTGTGTCTATGTCTGTGTCTGTGTCTGTGTCTGCTTGTGTGTGAGGGGTGGGGTGGGCTCTGTTTGTCTGTCTGTCTCTCTGTCTCTGTTTGTCTGTCTGTCTCTCTGTCTCTCTCTGTACGTCCATCTGTCTGTCTGTCTTTGTCTCTCCTTCACCCCCTCTCCCCCCCCCCCCCTCTCTCTCTCTAACTCTCTCTAGGCCAGAGTCGGTCTCTGTCTCTGTCTCTCTCTGGACCAGAGTCTGTCTCTGTTTCTGTCTGTCTGTCTGTCTGTCTGTGTCTCTGTCTCTCTCTTGTAGAATTTTGTAGAATTTACATTGTACAGCTATTAATTCGTGTCTGTATGCAGATAATTATGTCAGTAATATTGATACGTCCTGGAATGTATATGCATTGGATCTAATGCGTATTTTGATGATTATGATATGAGCATAATTATCACATTGTATGGGTAAAAATGTACATGTGTATGGATATGTATTCAGGATAATTTGTCTTTGCGTGCGCGCGCGCCAGTGTGTGTTGGTGTAATTGAGTGAGTGTGTTTGTTTGTGAGTGTTGGTGTGTATGTGCGTGTTGGTGTAATAGTGTTTATTTGTGTGTGTGTGTTTGTGTGTATGTGCGTGCGTGTGTGTGCTCGTCTGTGTGCGTGTGTGTGGGTGTGTTTGTGTGTGTGTCTGTGTCTGTGTCTGTGTGGTGCGTGTGTTTGCGTGTGTTCGTGTGTGTGTATCTTATCTTGACTTTTGGGAAGAACTGTTTGTTTAGGGTAGGGGGTGTTAGAGAGGGTAGTTTTTCGTGTTTGATTGTTGTTTAGTAAATTGATTGGTTCACTTATGTGGTACTTCATTGATTTCCTGATTTATCAATAATTGAATTGTAATATAACTGACTCATTTTCTTAATATGTTACATTTATTTGTTTATTTATTCATTGATTTCTTCATATTTCTTTCATTTTGTCCCCATGAGGGCCTGGTGTAAAGAAGCCTCTGGCTTACCCAATTACCCTCATTAAAAATTTCGAGTTCGAGTTCGAGTTCGAGTTCTCTCTCTCTCTGTGTTCAAGTGCTATATTTAGATATTTATTTGTAGGTTTTTATGTTTATCGGTTATTGCTGTCTCTTTTGTGAAGGTGTCACTGTTTCTCTGTCTGTCTTACTGTTTCTGTTTCAGTTTCTATGTCTCTGTCTCGGTTTCTCTATCTCTAACTCATTCTCTGTCACTGTTTCTCTGTCTCTGTCTGTCTGTCTGTTTGTCTCTCTCTCTCTTCCCCCCCCCCCCCCCCCCCCCTCTCTCTCTCTCTTTCTTTCTATCTTTCCTCTCTCTCATCTATGCCTGTCTGTCTGTTTGTCTGTATGTCTGTCACACACACACACACACACACACACACACACACACACACACACAACACACACACACACACAGCGACGCGCGCATTCACACACACGTACACACACACTTTCCTAACAAATGCCCGTGAAAGAATGGGTGATCTTGTTAACCTGATATAATATGTGTTTGACATTTATGATTATGATATTGTTCTTTTTATTACAAATTGTTTTAAATCTATGTGTGTGCACGTGCACACGCGCTGCGGCGGGGTGTGTATGTGTCGTGGTGTGTATGTGTGGTGTGTGTGTATGTGCGTGCGAGGTACGTGTGCGTGCATGGTGTGTGTGCGTGCATGTGTGCGTATGTGTGGTGTGTGTATGTGGTGGGTGTGTGTGTGTGTCGTGTGTGTGTGCGCGCGGCGTAGTTGAGTGAGGGGATGAGGAGGAGGAGGAGGGATGAGAGAGAGAGAGAGAGAGGGAGAGGGAGAGAGAGAGAGAGAGAGAGAGAGAGGAGAGAGTTTTGCTGTGTATTGGGTTTTTTGTTGTTTTTTGTTTTATTTCTTATAAAAAATTTTGGTCTATTTCATTTTAATGGATTGTTGTAACAATGCTGAAGTAAAATATTATTGATGCAGGTATTTTGGTTACTATATAAATGGCTTGATGAATAAAAAAATCTTTAAAAAAAAGCAAATGCATTGCTTAGTCAATGCATCATAATTATGGCAATACGTTTTGACTTTGACTTTGAAAAGCACGAACAAAGCATACGACGCACCACCAGACCAAAAAATTAAAAGTATGACAGTAGTTTCAGATGATTGGCAGGTCAAAGGAAGAAACCCCCCTCCGTGTTCCTCCCTCCCTCCCCCCCCCCCCCCCTATTGCAGAGGAAAACAGCCGAATAGTGCAGTGCTGACACCATTGTGACTGCTCTGACATCTAGATTACTGCTCTAGCTGTGCTTTGAGGTTATCATGCTTACGTGTTGTTCTGAAAGAGAGAGAGAGAGAGAGAGAGGAGAGAGAGAGAGAGAGAGAGAGAGAGAGAGAGAGAGAGAGAGGAGAGAGAGAGAGAGAGAGAGAGAGAGACGAAGAGAGAGAGAGAGACAGACAGACAGACAGAGACAGACAGACAGACAGAGACAGACAGACAGACAGACAGAGACAGCAGACAGAGACACAAAGAGACACAGAGAGACACAGAGAGAGGAGGAGAGAGAGAGAGAGAGAGAGAGAGGAGAGAGAAGAGAGAGAGAGAGAGAGAGAGAGAGAGAGGAGAGAGAGAGAGGAGGAGAGAGGAGAGAGAGAGAGAGAGAGAGAGAGAGAGAGAGAGAGAGAGAGAGAGAGAGAGAGAGAGAGAAGATTTCAATTGATTTGATTTCATTTGATTTATTCTTTTATATTGAGGATAATGGAATTAAGCGCTCGTGTGGTTTTTCACATCCCGTCCCCGTGTGTATGCAGTTTTGTAAATGTTATCTGTTCCCACGGGCGCACGATGGCCTACTCTTACGAAAAGCGGAACAGGATTTAACGAGTGCGCAAGATGTTCTGCGTGCGTTCGCACACGGGGCCTCGGTTTATAGTCTCATCCGAAGGACTTTTGGGGAGAGTGGAGTCAGCACTGATGTTAACTCCAGGAAGAAAATCTCCTCGACTGGAATTGAACCCGGTTCGTTGCCAGCGCAATTTTCTGACCACTAGGCTATCCGAGAGAGGAGAGAGAGAGAGAGAGAGAGAGAGAGAGAGAGAGAGAGAGAGAGAGAGAGAGAGAGAGAGAGAGAGAGAGAGAGAGAGAGAGAGAGGAGAGAGAGAGAGGAGAGAGAGAGAGAGAGAGATTTGATTTGATTTGATTTGATTTGATTTATTCTTTTATATCGAGGATAATAGAATAAGCACTCGTGCTTTTTTTCATCCCGTCCCCGTGTGTATGCAGTTTTGTAAATGTCATCTGCTCCTACCGGCACACGATGGTCTACTTTTACGAAAAGTGGAACAGGATTTAACGTGTGCACAAGGTGTTCTGCGTGCGTTCGCACAGAGAGAGAGAGAGAGAGAGAGAGAGAGAGAGAGAGAGAGAGAGAGAGAGAGAGGGGGGAGAGACAGACAGAGAGAGAGAGCTACAGATAGACAGCTACAGATAGACAATCTCAAGAACTTGTACATATACTCTACACTTGCCAACACAGTCAGTCATAAAAGGAACTCTGAGCAAAGACCTTGGCTAAATTTGTGTTTTATTCACAGTCTTATGATTTGTTCACATATTTACAATTATTTTACCAAGCTTTTGACAACCTACCTCTAAAATAAATATTGAAATACATCCAAAAAAAAAACCCCACATCACTGAACATGTCAATTCAAAAGCGTTGTGTAAAAAATACATGAGAAAGTGTTACTGGGTTGCACTTAATTTATGCAAAAAACATTGTGGGGCCTCCAACATTACCCCCACTTCATTCATTCTTTTAAAAAAAACATTTCCGCCACTTCATTCTTTAAAAAAAAAACACCCACATTTCCCCCACTTCATTCTTTAAAAAAAACATTTCGGGACTTAATTCATTGTTTAAAAAAACAGAACATTTCCCCCACTTAATTCATTCTTTAAAAAAAAAAACACACATTTCCCCACTTCATTCATTCTTTAAAAAAATATTGTGGGGCCTCTACAATTCCCCAAACTAAATTCATTCTTAAAAAAAAAGAAAACATTGTCCAGCCTCCACCATTACCCCCACTTAATTCATTCTTTTAAAAAGAAAACAGAAAATTTTGGGTCACCATTTCCCCCACTTAATTTTTTCTTATGAAAAAAACAAAAACTAAAACATTGTGGGGACTCCACCATTTCCCCCACTTATTTCATTCTTTAAAAAAGAAAAACATTTCCTCTACTTAATTCATTCTTTTAAAAAAAAAAACCACATTTCCCCCACTTCATTCTTTTTATAAAAAAAAAACACATTTCCTCTACTTAATTCATTCTTTAAAAAAAACATTTCACCCACTTAATTCATTCTTTAAAAGAAGCACATTTCCTCTACTTAATTCATTCTTTAAAAAAAACACATTTCCCCCACTGAATTCATTCTTAATTTTTTTTCCCTCTACTTCATTCTTTAAAAAACCAACACATTTCCTCTACTTAATTCATTCTTTTAAAAAAAAGCCCAAACATTTACCCCACTTCATTCATTCTTTTAAAAAAACCCACATTTCCCCCACTTAAATCTTTCTTAAAAAAAAAAAACATTTCCCCACTTAATTCATTCTTTAAAAAAAACAACCATTTCCCCCACTTAATTCATTCTTTTAAAAAAAATCATTTCCCCCACTTCATTCTAAAAAAACACACACACACACACACACATTTCCCCCACTGAATTCATTCTTAAAAAAACATTTCCCCATCTTAATTCATTCTTTTTTTTTAAAAAACACATTTCCCTCAATTCTTTTAAAAAAAACAACATATTTCCCCCACTTAATTCATTCTGTAAAAAAACAACACAATTCCCCCCACTTAATTCATTCTTTAAATATAAAAAAAACAACACATTTCCCCACTTAATTCGTTCTTTAAAAAACAACATTTCTCCCACTTAATTCATTCTTTTAAAAAAAACCGCACATTTCCACCACTTCATTCATTTAAAAAAAACAAACATTTCCCCCACTTAATTCATTCTTTAAAAAAAAACATTTCCCCCACTTAATTCATTCTTTAAAAAAAAACGCATGTCCCCCACTTCATTCATTCTTTAAAAAAAAATTGTGGGGCACCTACAATTCCCCAAACTAAATTCATTCTTTAAAAAAACAACCCAACCATTGTCCACCCTCCACCATTACCCCCACTTAATTCATTCTTTTAAAACCAAACATTTGCCCCACTTCATTCATTCTTTTAAAAAAAACCGTATTTCCCCCACTTAATTCATTCTTTAAAAAAAAAACCATTTCCCCCACTTAATTCATTCTTTAAAAAAGAAAAAACATTCCCCCCACTTAATTCATTCTAAAAAAAAAAACACACACACATTTCCCCCACTGAATTCATTCTTAAAAAAAAAAACATTTCCCCTACTTAATTCATTCTTTTAAAAAAACACATTTCCCTCAATTCATTCTTTAAAAAAAAACATATTTCCCCCACTTAATTCATTCTGTAAAAAAAAACACAATTCACCTACTTAATTCATTCTTTAAATAAAAAAACAACACATTTCCCCCACTTAATTCATTTTTTAACAAACAACACATTTCCCCCACTTCATTCATTCTTTAAACAAAAACTGTGGGGCCTCTACAATTCCCCAAACTAAATTCATTCTTAAAAAAAACAACAACCATTGTCCACCCTCCACCATTATCCCCACTTAATTCATTCTTTTAAAAAGAAAACAGAAATTTTTGGGGTCACCATTTCCCCCACTTCATTCTTTCTTTAAAAAAAAAACAAAAAAAAAACATTGTGGGGCCTCCACCAATTTCCCCACTTAATTCATTCCATAAAAAGAAAAACATTTCCCCCACTTAATTCATTCTTTAAATAAAAAAACACATTTCCCCCACTTAATTCATTCTTTAAAAAAAAACAACATTTGCACCACTTCACTCATTCTTTAAAAAACCACACACATTTCCCCCACTTAATTCATTCTTTAAAAAACAACACATTTCCACCACTTAAATTATTCTTTTAAAAAATCAAAACATTTCCCCCACTTAATTCATTCTTTAAAAAAAACCCACACATTTCCACCACTTCATTCTTTAAAAAAAATTGTGGGGCCTCTACAATTCCCCAAAATAAATTCATTCTTTAAAAAAAACAAAAAAAACAGTGTCCACCCTCCAACATTACCCCCACTTCATTCTTTTAAAAAGAAAACATTTCGGGGTCACCATTTCCCCCCCTTAATTCTTCCTTTTAAAAAAACAAAAAATAATACTTTTGGGGGCCTCCACCATTTACTCCCACTTAATTCACTATTAAAAAAGAAAAAAAACATTGTATTGCCTCCATTTCCCCATTCCCCCCACTTCAATCTTTTAAAAATAAAAACTATGGGGCCTCCACCATTTCCCCAACTTAATTCATTCTTTAAAAAAACAACAACACATTTCCCCCATTTAATTCATTGGTTAAAAAAACAAAACTAAACCATTGTGGGGACTCCATTTACCACACTTCATTCTTTAAATAAATATATATAAAAAATCTCCCCCACTTCATTCATTCTTTAAAAAAAAAAAACATTTCCCCCACTTAGTAAATTATTCATTCTTTAAAAAAAATTACCCCCACTTAATTCATTCTTAAAAAAAAATTCCCACACTTAATTCATTCTTCTAAAAAAAAAAAACACATTTCCCCAACTTAAATCATTCTTTTAAAAAAAAAAATCCCCCACTCAAATCATTCTTAAAAAAAACACATTTCCCCCACTTAAATCATTCTTTAAAAAAATCAACACATTTCCCCCACTTAATTCATTCTTTAAAAAAAAAAAACACACATTTCCACCACTTCATTCATTCTTTAAAAAAAAAATTGTGGGGGCTCTACAATTCTCCAAACTAAATTCATTCTTTAAAAAAAAACCAACCATTGTCCACCCTCCACCATTCTCCACACTTAATTCATTGTTTTAAAAAGAAAACATTTTGGGGTCAACATTTCCCCCACTTAATTCTTTCTTTTAGAAAAACACAAACTAAAACATTGTGGGGACTCCACCATTTACCCCACTTAATTCATTCTTAAAAAAGAAAAACACATTTCCCCCACTTAATTCATTCTTCAAAAAGAAAAACACATTTCCCCTACTTAATTCATTCTTTAAAAAAAAACATTTCCATCACTTCATTCATTCTTTTAAAAAAACACTTCCCCCACTTCATTCATTCTTTAAAAAATCAACACATTTCCCCCGCTTAATTCATTCTTAAAAAAAAACAACACATTTCCCCCACTTAATTCATTCTTTAAAAAAAAAAAACACATTTCCCCCACTTCCATTCTTAAAAAAAACCCACATTATCCCCACTTAATTCATTCTTTAAAAAAAACATTTTCACCACTTCATTCTTTAAAGAAAAACACATTTCCCCAACTTAAATCATTCTTTAAAAAAAAAACCCACTTCCCCCACCTAATTCATTCTTGAAAAAATAACACATTTCCCCCACTTAAGTCATTCTTTAAAAAAAATATTATTTCCACCACTTCATTCATTCTTCGAAAAAAAAAAACACATTTCCCCCACCTAAATTCATTCTTTAAAAATAAAATTCCCCCACTTAATTTATTCTTTAAAAACACATTTCCCCCACCTCAATTCATTCTTTAAAAAAAAATTTCCCCCACTTAAATCATTCTTTAAAACAAAAAATTCCCCCACTTAATTCATTCTTTTTAAAAAAAAAAAAAACCCACATTTCCCCCACTTCATTCTGTAAAAAAAAATTGTGGGGCCTCTACAATTCCCCAAACTAAATTCTTTAAAAAAAACACAAAAACCAACCATTGTCCAGCCTCCACCATTACTCCCACTTAATTCATTCTTTTAAAAAGAAAACAGAAAATTTTGGGTTACCATTTCCACCACTTAATTCTTTCTTTAAAACAAAAAAAACAAAACATGGTGAGGACTTCATTTCCCCCACTTAATTCATTCTTTAACAAGAAAAACATTTTCCCCACTTCATTCACTCTTTAAATAAAAAAAATACATTTCCCCTACTTAATTAATTCTTTAAAAATAAAACACATTTCCCCCACTTAATTCATTCTTTAAAAAAAACACATTTCCCCAACTTCATTCTTTAAAAAAAAAAACATTTCCCCCACTTAATTCATTCTTTAAACAAAAAATTGGGCCCTTACTTTCCCAACTAAATTCATTCTTAAAAAAAAAAACAACCATGTCAACCTCCACATTTCCCCACTTCATTCATTCTTTAAAAAAAAAACACATTTCCCCCACTTCATTCTTTAAAAAAACACCACATTTCCACCACTTCATTCTTTAAACAAAAATTGGGAGCCTCTACAATTCCCCAAACTAAATTCATTCTTTAAAAAAAAAAAACCACCATTGTCCACCCTCCACCATTACCCCACTTAATCCATTCTTTTAAAAAGAAAACAGAACATTTTGGGGTCACCATTTCCCCCACTTAATTCTTTCTTTAAATAAAAAAAAAACAACTTTGTGGGGCCTCCACCATTTCCCCCACTTAGTTCACTCTTAAAAAAGAAAAAACTGTGTGGCCTCCATTTCCCCATTCCCCCCACTTCATTCTCTTAAAAATAAAAAAAAAAACATTATGGGGCCTCTACCATTTCCCCAACTTAATTCATTCTTTAAGAAAAAAAACCCAACACATTTCCCCCATTTAATTCATTCTTTAAAAAAAAAAAACACATTTCCCCCACTTGATTCTTTACCCAAAAAAATTTTTCCCCCTCTTCATTCATTCTTTAAACAAAAATTGTGTGGCCTCTACAATTCCCCAAACTAAATTCATTCTTTAAAAAAAAAACAAACAAAAAAAAAAACAGTGTCCACCCTCCACCATTACCCCCCACTTAATTTTCTTTTAAAAAGAACATTTTGTGTTCACCATTTCCCCCACTTAATTCTGTCTTTAAAAATAAAAAAATAAAAAACTTTGTGGGGCCTCCACCATTTCCCTCACTTTATTCACTCTTAAAAAAGAAAACAAAACATTGTATGGCCTCCATTTCCCCAATTCCCCCCACTTCAATCTTTTAAAAACAACAACAACAACAACAACACATTTTGGGGCCTCCACCATTTCCCCAACAATTCATTCTTTAAAAAAAAAACCCACATTTCCCCCATTTAATTCATTCTTTAAATAACCAAACAAAACTATAGTGGGGACTCCACCATTTCCCACACTTCATTCTTTAAAAAAAACGATTTCCCCCACTTAATTCATTCTTTAAAAAATAAACATTTCCCCCACTTCATTCTGTAAAAAAACAACAACACATTTCCACCATTTAATTCATTCTTTAAAAAAAAAAACACAAAAAAAACACATTTCCCCCACTTCATTCTTAAAAAAAAAATTTTCCCCCACTTAACTCATTTAAAAAAAACACACATTTCCCCTACTTAATTCATTCTTTAAACAAAAATTGTGGGGCCTCTAAAATTCCCCAAACTAAATTCATTCTTTAAAAAAACAACCATTGTCCTGCCTCCACCATTACCCCCACTTCATTCTTTAAAAAAAACAACAACACATTTCCCCACTTTATTCTTTAAAAAACACCACATTTCCACCACTTCATTCATTCTTCAAAGAAAACACATTTCCCCTACTTTTTTCATTCTTTAAACAAAAACTGTGGGGACTCTACAATTCCCCAAACTAAATTCATTCTTTAAAACAAAACCAACCATTGTCCATCCTCCACCATTACTCCCACTTAATTCATTCTTTTAAAAAGAAAACAGAACATTTTGAGGTCACAAGTTCCCTTAATTCTTTCTTTTAAAAAACAAAAATTAAAACTTTGTGGGGCCTCCGTCATTTCCCCCACTTAATTCACTCTTAAAAAAGAAAACAAAACATTGTGTGGCCTCCATTTCCCCATTCCCCCCACTTCATTCTTTTAAAAATAAAAAAAACATTATGGGGCCTCCACCATTTTCCCCACTTAATTCATTCTTTAAAAAAAAAAATCAACACATTTCCCCCATTTAATTCATTCTTTAAAATCAAAACAAAACCATTGTGGGGACTCCATTTCCCCCACTTCATTCATTCTTTAAAAAAAAAACACCACATTTCCCCCACTTCATACATTCTTTAAAAAAAAAAAAACATTTCCTCCATTTAATTCATTCTTTAAAAAACAACACAGTTCCCCCACTTCATTCATTCTTAAAAAAACAAACATTTCCCCCCACTTAATTCATTCTTTAAACAAAAATTATGGGACCTCTACAATTCCGAAACTAAATTTATTCTTAAAAAAAAAACAACCAATGTCCAGCCTCCACCATTTCACCCACTTCATTCTTAAAAAAAAAACCATTTCCCCCACTTAATTCATTCTTTAAAAAAAACAACATTTCCCACACTCAATTCATTCTTTAAAAAATAAAAAACATTTCCCCCACTTAACTCATTCTTAAAAAAAAAAACATCTCCCCCACTTCATTCTTTAAAAAAACCCAATGCATTTCCCCCACTTAATTCATTCTTTAACCAAAAATTGTGGGGGCCTCTTTAATTCCGAAACTAAATTCATTCTTTAAAAAAAGAACCAACCATTGTCCTGCCTCCACCATTACCCCCACTTAATTCATTCTTTTAAAAAAAAAAAAAACATTTTGGGGTCACAATTTCCACCACTTAATTCGTTCTTTTAAAAAAACAAAAAATAAAGCATTGTGAGGGCTTCACAATTTCCCCCACTTAATTCATTCTTTAAAAAGAAAAACAATTCCCCCCACTTCATTCATTCGTTTAAAAAAAAAAACATTTCCCAACTTGAATCATTCTTTAAAAAAAAACAAAAAACATTTCCCCTACTTAATTCATTCTTTAAAAAAAAAACACACATTTCCACCACTTAATTCATTCTTTAAACAAAAATTGTGGGGCCTCTAAAATTCCCCAAACTAAATTCATTCTTTAAAAAAAAAACAACAACCATTGTCCACCCTCCACCATTACCCCCACTCAATTCATTCTTTTAAAAAGAAAACAGAACATTTTGGGGTCACCATTTCCCCCACTTAATTCTTTCTTCCCCCGTGGGACTCCCGGGGAATGCTTGCAAAGGGAGCATTACAAGAATAGGGTCCCTGCCCGCCAGCCAGGCATGTCGTAAGAGGCGACTAAGGTGGCACCACTCCCCCAGTAGGGGGTTGGACACAGGGCTAACAACCCTGTTCTGTAAAAAAAGATTGTTACAGAAACAGCAACAAAGAAATTCTTTGTTGCTGCCCTACATGCCAAGAAGGCATAAAAAGGCTTTGGATGGAATTCTTTCTTAAAAAAAAAAAAAAAAACACTGTGGGGACTCCACCATTTCCCCCACTTAATTCATTCTTTAAAAAAAAAAAAAACATTTCCCCCACTTAATTCATTCTTTAAAAAATGAAACATTTCCCCCACTTAATTCATTCCTTAAAAAAACAAAAACATTTCCCCCATTCAATTCATTCTTTAAAAAAAACATTTCCCCACTTAATTCGTTCTTTAAAAAAATTTCCCTTATTTAACCGATTCTTTAAAAAACAAAAAATACTTTGGGCGTCCACCATTTTCCCCATATAATTCATTCTTTTAAAAAAAAAAAACACCCAAAGAATGTTGTGGGGCCTCCACTATTTCCCCCACTTAATTCATTCTTTAAAAAAGAAAAAAAACACATGGGACTCCAATATTTGCCCCACTTAATTCATTATTTAAAAAAAAACATTGTGGGGACTCCACCATTTCCCCAACTCAATTCATTCTTCAAAAAA
>CM060325.1:7972727-7980227 GCA_030674155.1 Stramonita haemastoma | reverse complement strand
AAAAGAATGCGAAGAAGATGAAGAAGAATGTAAACAAGAAGAATGTGAAGACTGCGAAGAGGAAGAAGAAGAAGAAGAAGAAGAAGAAGAGAAGAAGAAGAAGAAGAAGAAGAAGAAGAAGAAGAAGAAGAAGAAGAAGAAGAAGAAAAAAAAAAGAAGAAGAAGAAGAAGAAGAAGAAGAAGAAGAGACAGACCGACAGACCGACAGACCGACTATCCAACAGACAGACAGACAGAAAGAAACTCAGACAGGCAAAGACACAGACAAACAAACAGACGAATAAACATACACAGACCAAAAAAACCCCAAACAGTCAAAATAAAGACACAAAAAAGAGCGTGTATGTGTGTACTTGACAGACAACTTAACGCAAAAAAGCCCATCACCAATAAAAACTCTAATAATCCAAAGAAGCAAGACAAGGACATTCACAATTGCACAAAAAACAAGGAATAAAATTCTTCCCCGTTTCTTCATTAACCGAAAAACTCTACCAAAACAAAAAACTTTGAACCTAAACAGCAAAAACTAGGCTTTAAAAAAGAGAACTCTCTCTCTCTCTCTCTCTCTCTCTCTCTCTCTCTCTCTCTCTCTCTCTCTCTCTCTCTCTCTCTCTCTCTCTCTCTCTCTCTCTCTCTCTTCTGTCTGTCTGTCTCGTCTGTTGTCTGTCTGTCTGTCTGTCTGTTTGTCTTTTGTCTGTCTGTCTGTCTGTCTGTCTGTCTGTCTGTCTCTGTCGTCTGTCTCTGCTCTCTGTCTCTGTCTCTGTCTCTGTCTCGTTCTGTCTGTCTGTCTGTCTGTCTGTCTGTCTGTCTGTCTCTCTCTCCACACACACACACACACACACACACACACACACACACACACACACACACACCACACACACACACACACACACACACACACACACACTCTCTCTCTGTCTCTCTGTCTCTCTGTCTCTCTCTCTCTCTCTGTCTCTCTCTCTGTGTCTCTCTGTGTCTCTCTGTGTCTCTGTGTCTCTGTCTCTGTCTGTCTGTCTGTCTGTCTGTCTGTCTGTCTGTCTGTCTGTCTGTCTGTCTGTCTGTCTGTCTGTCTCTCTCTCTCTCTCTCTCTCTCTCTCTCTCTCTCTCTCTCTCTCTCTCTCCTCTCTCTCTCTCTCTCTCTCTCTCTCTCTCCATTCAAAAACGATAACTGATATTGAAGCAATAAACATTGAACCTGAGACTGAAGACACAAAAAAACCCCAAATAATCACAACAAAACTAGACATAACAAGAACTTTTTTCTCTCCCTCTAAAAATCGGTTAAATATGATAGTTATGAAGAAGACAGAGAGAAAGATGTTGTTATCTGTTTCAAAATAACACTGTCTACATGAATAAATTGAAAGGAGCAAGTGAGACTCTAGCCATGAAACACGCACGCTTCATTACTGTTCTTGTTGTTTTTGTGTGTGTGTGTGTGAGGCATATGTTCAGTCCCCTGCTGATGTCATGTTAGTATGACGTATTCCGCAGTATCTCACACCTTTTATTTATCAACAGAAAACCTAGGGGGCGGGATAGCTTAGTGGTTAGAGTGTTGAGCTCGAGATCCTAAGGCGCGGGTTCGAACCATTTAATTTTTTTTGTTTTAATTTATTTACTCTTTTATTTCCAGGATAGTGGAATAAATACTCATATGCTGTTTTTACATCCAGTCCTCGGTGTATGCAGTTTTGTCAACTTTGTCATCCGTTTTCACCGGCAAACAATGGCCCACATTTCCGAAAAGCAGAACGGGTTTTAACGTGTATGCAAGATGTTCTGCGTGCGTTCACACATGAGGCCTCGGTTTATAGTCTCATCCGAAGGAATTTTGTGGGGAGTGGAGTCAGCACATAATTATGTTAAATCCAGAGGAAAAATCCTCTTGAACGAGATTCGAACCCGGGTCAGCAGATCCCGAGCGCGTCACTCTGACCACCAAGGATATCTCCTCCTTTGAGGGAATTTTTCTCCATGGAATCAACATCAGCACTGACTCTACCCCCCCCCCCCCCAAAAAAAAAAAAAAAAAAAAAAAAATCTTTCGGATGAGACTATAAACCCAGGCCCTGTGTACGTACGTACACAAAAACATCTTGCACACACGTCACTGCCTGTTTCGCCTTTGGGAAGAGTATGCCTTTGCAGGAAATCGTGACAAGATTGAAAAAAAAGCACATCGCACACTGGTGTCCTGTTTATAAGACACTATCACTGAAGTCAGAATACCGCTACCTTGATGGTGGGCAAACGGCAGCATATGCAAAATTCGGATTCGGAAGAAACTATAAACCGAGGCCCCGTGTGCAGACACACGCAAAACATCTTGCGCACACGTTAAAACCCGTTCCGTTTTTCGCCAGAGTAGGTTATTGTGTGCTGGTGGGGACTGATGACAAAACTGCATACACACGGGGACTGATGTAAAAAAGCTCACGAGTTTATTTTCCATATCCTCGAAATAAAAGAATAGATAGATAGATAGATAGATAGATAGATAGATAGATAGATAGATAGATAGATAGATAGATAGATAGATAGATAGATAGATAGATAGATAGATTAAATAAATAAATAAATAAATAAATAAATACCATTGGTGAACCTCGGAGCTCTAGACGAGGAACGGGGGGAGGGGGGGGGGCGACATATCAGAGGAAGGGTACACATTTTCCCTTTCCACTGAGATTAGGCTGCAGACATCAACCTAAGGGTTATTTTACCTGTGCAGTGCACAGCTTTTCCCATGCACTGGCGAAAAAAAATGTAGATATTGCTGGTGACGTCACGCCTGATCTGACTTCGAAAGGATTGGACATACGTATAAGACGAAAACTGACAACTCAAAAATGTGTGTGTGTGTGTGTGTGTGTGTGTGTGTGTGTATGTGTGTGTGTGTGTGTGTGTGTGTGTGTGTGTGTGTGTGTGTGTGTGTGTGCGTGTACGTGCGTGCGTACACACGCGCGCGCGCCCGTGTGTTTTTTTGGGGGGGAAGGGGCCGTGTTCTTCTCATTTGTTCAATATCCATCCACTTCAAGGCGATTAATTTTAAGACAGTTATACATTCGCACTACTAAAGTAAAGAAAAATGGGGTGGAAGAATAGAATGGGTAGACGGGCTTACATAATGTACCTTATTGTAATCAGGATAAACGGACAATAGCAAATTTCATCTGTTTGTTTGCAGATGCTTTCCTCAACTGATACTAGGACATGGGGGCTGGGAATCTTACACAACACTTTGAACATTTCCGTAATATGTCCGAGTTTATGTCTACTCTTTTGTTCTTGCATAACCCATTCAGCGGAAGACAATTCTACTGAATCCTAGAAAACACTTTGAAGATTTTCGGTCAATATGTCTCATTCTAAGTCTACTCTTTTTGTTCTTGCATGAATCATTTATCACAGAGCAATCCAACAATAATGATTATAGGATGGGATGAAATGATAGAAAAGTGCATGTATGTAGCGTTTCTGAAATTCTTAGTTTTTCAGTGTTCTGGCGTAGTTTATGTGAATTGTAGGTTTTAAATTGTGTGGGTGATACACAGAATCAAAATTGTGTTTCTTTTGGTTTTTTTTTAAAATTTTCTTTTTTTTCGTTCCTCGACTCGAACTGCGAGATTCACCAATGATGAGATTTTGCATATGCGACTGTTTTTATCCACCATTAAGGAAGCCACATTCCGACTTCGGGGATGGTGTCTAAACACATACCTCTATACATGCATTTTAACAAGAATTTGTCATCCGTTCCTACCAGCACACCTAACGACCTACTCTTGCTGAAGGCCGAGCTGGTTTTCACGTGTGCACAAGATGTTCTGCGTGCGTTCGCAATCGCAGCCTTGTTTTATAGACTCATCTGAAGAACTTCTGGGGGAGTGGAGTCAGTACTGATGTTAACTCCAGGGAAAATCCCTTAAAACAGGCACCTCCGTGGTGGCTCGACCCAAGGTCATCAGATCACGAGCTCAAGGTCACTAAGCTACCCGTCCACCCGGCTACCCCCCCCCCCCTCCCCACTCTACCCCCCTCCCCCTCCCTATCATCGAAATAAAATCTATAAAACAAAACCAAAAATTAAGCACACAGATCTTATACAAGCTGAAAGGATTACATAATATCATCAAAAACTTCTGCCTGCACTTTTAATCATGATGTCAGTGGTACATTCTGTAATTGTTTTTTTTTTTATTATTTGTTTGTTTGGTTAGGGGTGCTGTGTTTGTTTTTTGAGGATGTTTTTGATTAATTTTGGTTTTGTTCATTTGTTTGGTCTTTCAAAACTTGGCTATATATCTGTAACAGGCATTTAATTACAGGGAAGGCACTGTTTTATATATGTATATATAATATATATATATATATATATATATATATACATATATATATATATATAAAATATATATATATATATATATATATATATATATATATATATATATATCGTTGCATAACGTTCTATAATATTTTTCGTCAAATTTGAAGACTGTTTTGCTCAAGCACATGAACAAAATATATATATTGTCTACATCGTCATCTCTCTCTCTCTCTCTCTCTCTCTCTCTCTCTCTCTCTCTCTCTCTCTCTCTCTCTCTCTCTCTCTCTCTCTCTCTCTCTCTCTCTCTCTCTCTCTCTCTCTCTCTCTCTCTCCTCTCTCTCTCTCTCTCTCTCTCTACCAGTTGACTAAAATTAAACATTTCCTTGACCACAATTCAAGGAAATTATTCTTCCAAGCTTACATACAATCCTCAATAGACTATGCCTCAACCCTATGGGATTCTGCCAGTGCAAACACTATGAAACCGTTACTAAGTTTGTATAAACGTGCTCTCAAACTTATCCTCCTAAAGAAAACAACCTTATTTGAAGTGGATTATACTCAGTTAAATATTCTCCCCCTACAACAAAGACTAAAATATAACAAAGACATTTTTATGTTTAAGATAATGGCAGGAGCTGTCCCCACATCCTTAAGAGATAAGTTCGCAATGAATCATTCCAGAAATACTGAAAAGCCAAGTGTCCCAATCCCAAGAATAGACTTGTTTAAATCTAGTTTACTATACTCAGGCCCTGTGCTGTGGAACTCCCTTCCCGATTCAATTAAAGAGCATCAATCATTGACAACCTTCAAAAATCACCTTCTAATCCACTTGATGCACCAAAAATAATAAACCAATTATATCCCCTTCTCCTTCTCCCCCTTCTCCTCCTCCCTCCCTCTGTGTGTGTGTTCAAATTCATTTAACGT
The DNA here is from genome assembly GCA_030674155.1 of Stramonita haemastoma. Taxonomy (NCBI): domain Eukaryota; kingdom Metazoa; phylum Mollusca; class Gastropoda; order Neogastropoda; family Muricidae; genus Stramonita; species Stramonita haemastoma. The sequence goes on along the minus strand of CM060325.1, from coordinate 7,974,961 downwards.
CTTTTCACAAATTGTGATATTAGACAGGAAGGGGGGGGGGGGGGGGGTAGGTGGGTGTATGAGTGTCAGAAAAAGAGGGTGTGGTTGGCAATGTATGGGATAAAGAATTTCAGGGAGTCAATACTTGCTAAGTAAAAAAACAAACAAACAAAAAAAAACACCTTTTTGTCACTAACCTATTGAACCTCAAAGCAAAAACGGGAAATGCAGTTCTAACAAACTCTAACAAAATCAGAAATTCCAATGAAAAATATAACTAAATAGTTACTTAATTTCACATAAGAAAACACAAAATACCACTCCCAGAAAAAGAACGGGAATACCCAAAAATAACTGCCAAAAATCAGCTACAATCAGCAACATCTCCTAGCCCTCGCCCCCCAAAACCAAACAAAGATAAACAACAATAAGAATACAAATACCCAGTACAGGGGAAAAAGGAAAAAAAAAAAAAAAAAAAAAAAAAAAAAACTTTACAAACAAACAAGAAAACAAACAAACAAAAACCCCAACAACAACAAAAAACATCCGATTAGAGCATCTTTAGAGTCCAAATCAATCACAATAACGAACCAACTGGACTATGAATCAGCGATCTAAAAAAGTCATACATAAGTGACAGATTGTTAAAGATAGCTGATGGAGAATTTACCATCAAAACGGGAATATGCCCTTTTAAGCTGCTGCATGTTAGTACATGATCTACTGTTATATCATTACCGCATATGCAAAAAACATTTCCAACATATTTTGTCTTAAAGCAATTCAATTTCCATCTACAAGCTAAGGAAACAATCTGCTTTGAACAATATACATCACGTTCTCGTGTTTTAACAAAAGACTCAAATTTACGTAGTTCTTTGTGAGCACCTAAACACCCGAGCCTCATTTCCTCGCACTGAAATAACTTTTCTTGTGATTTTATTACAATATGATAACACTCTTGAAGTGAAAATGGGAGTACTAAATGTGACACCTCCAATGAACCCTTTGCTCCTTTCTTTGCTAGGATGTCCACTTTTTCATTGTAGTAAAAACCACTGTGGGATGGAATCCAACAGAAGGTTAGTTCCGAGCCCTTTAAAGATAAAACATGAATTAAATGACAAATTTCAATAACGACTTCAGATCTAACTTTTGTTTGCAAGGAACTAATGGCATGAATTACAGATTTAGAATCTACACAAAACAGAATCTGAAAGATTATTTTAGGAAAACTAACGAGAAAATTTAGGGCCATCAATATTGCGATTAGTTCCGCTGAAAATATCGAGATATCTTTTCCAAGATGAAATTGGTTTTCAGTTTTTAGATCTGGTATGATAATATTATAAGCAGCACCAGCGTTATTGTTTAATACTGAGCCGTCTGTGAACACTTTTAAGTGATTGGGATAATTATCTTCCAAATGAATTTTGGCATGAGAAGACACTAAATTGATATTGTCTTTTTTTGCTAGATCAATATAATTGATGTCAAACTTTGCTCTGTTGAGTTCCCAGAATGGAACTGGGGGCACTACATCCCGCTGTGCTATATTACCTGTTGGATTCAACCCAGACTTTGTAAAAATATCTGATGTGTATGTTCTCAATGTGGTATGTGATGATATAGATCTTGCTCTCTTTGGAAAATGGTTATCTGACTTAAGATTAATAACTGATTCCAAATCGTTTTGAACAGTCAGACTTCTTAATACAAATTTACTGCAAGCAACACTCCTATAATCTTCCAAAGGTAAAACCCCTGAGGCACTGTATGTTTTAAAACATGAAGCATGGATAGGTAGGCCAAGAGCAAGTTTATATGCCCTGCAGTCTATGCTTTGGAGTTTTTTCAAAAGATATTTTGGGGCACCAAAAAATACTTCCTGGGCAAAGGTTAATTTTGAACGAATTAGCGATGTTGAAAGATGCAACAAGGTGAAAATATCTTGGCCCCAAGGCTGTTTACTGACAATTTTCAAAATGCTTAAGCTTTTTCTCGCTTTAGTTAAAATGTATTCAATATGTTTATGCCATGTTAATTTTGATGTTAGAAAAACTCCAAGGAATTTAACTACTTGTTTATATTGTAAAATTCCACCGTTTATTTTAAAACTAGGCATTTCAATTGGATTTGCTCCATTATTAAACAACATCATGTGAGTTTTATCTCTTGATAGTTGTAATCCATTTTCAGTCATATAATTAGCAATAGCATTTAAATCGTTTTGATACAACTTTTTAGCATAA
>CM060325.1:7965227-7967727 GCA_030674155.1 Stramonita haemastoma | reverse complement strand
CCAATAACTATGGCGTCCCCCAGGGATCTGTTCTAGGACCTATTCTTTTTTCTATATATATAAATGACTTACCCTTATCTCTAAACACACAGTGCGAGTTATTTGCAGATGATACAACTATCCATACCAATCATTCTCAATTGAATGAAGTTACATCTGCTCTGCAAGAAAGTATTCACTGCCTGCTTCGATGGTCAGAGATAAATCATATGAGTCTTCATCCAAAAAAAACTAAGTACTTAATTATAACAACTCGACAAAAGCGACAAAATCTTTCAAACAATTCTACGGCTATCTATATTAATAACAACAAAATTGATGAAGTAGACCATCATAAAATTCTTGGAATTACAATTGACAATAACCTTTCTTGGATGTACCACATCTCTGCATTATACAAAAAAGTATCAAAATGTGTACACCAGTTATCTAAAATAAAGCATTTCTTAGACCTAAACGCTAGGAAAATGTTTTTCAATGCATATATTATATCCCATATGAGTTATGCTTCAACGATTTGGGATTCGGCTAGCGCAAATGTTCTCAAGCCATTGTTCAGTGTGCATAGACGAGCTCTAAAACTTGTTCTTTTAAAATCTTCATCATTAACCATTTCTGACTATAAAGCACTTGACATTCTTCCATTAAGATCCAAGCTTAAGCATAATAAGGCAGTGTTTATGTATAAAATCATGTCCGGTTTAGCTCCTCCCCCCTTGCTTCAAAACAGATTCACAATCAATGTCAATCGTCATGCCAATAAGATAATGGTGCCACTTCCAAGAATTGACTTATTTAAATCCACTCTCACATATTCTGGTGGTACACTATGGAATGAGATATCAACCCTCAACCTTCACAAAGCTTGCAGTGTTTCTGTTTTTTAAAAAGTCTATCACGTACATCTTATGGACAATATATCACTATTTCGATGAAATAGATTTCAATTTGCAACACCATTAATAACTAGTATCATGTAATTTCAATCATGTGTAAGTATTATGTCAACTCTTAACCACCACCCCCCAGTACTTTTGTCCCCTCTTTATTCTCCCTCCTTCTCTTTCCCTACCCCCACCCTCCCCTCTCTACACCCCTCTCGCTCCAGGATTGTCTTTTGTCTCTCTGTCTTCCTGCCTATCTCTCTGCCTGTTCTACTGTCTCCCTGTCTGTTCTATTTTTTCCTTCTGTTGTCTGTCTGTCTGTCTGTCTGTCTGTCTGTCTGTCTGTCTGTCTGTCTGTCTGTCTGTCTGTCTGTCTCTCTCTCTCTCTCTCTCTCTCTCTCTCTCTCTCTCTCTCTCTCTCTCTCTCTCTCTCTCTCTCTCTCTCTCTCTCTCCTCTCTCTCTCTCCCTCTCCCTCTCTACCTCACTCCACCTCTCCCCCCTCTCTCTCCTATTCTTCTTTTCCCCCTTCCCCAACTTTTCTCTCTTCCCCCCACCATTACGTTTGTCTCTTATGTAAAGCGTTTCTACTTCACTGAACTGTCTAGGTGCACATTATATTTCAGATTTATGATGAAACCTTTGTATAATCTTGGGTATGTTATGATTTTGCTCACTTGACATAAGTAGGTACTAACTTGCATAATTGTAGTTCTTATTGTTTCCCTGATCCTTTTTTTTTCTTTTTTTTTTCCTCTCTCCTCTTCCCCCTCCTCTTACTCCTCCTCTCCCTCTTTCCCTCTATTCTATTTTTCTCTTTTCTTTGTCCATTTCTTCTTACCCTCTTCAGGAGCTGAAAAAGATAATAACAGCCCGCACCTTATTCCTCTCACTCCCTCCCTCTCTCTCTTTTCAAATGTTATAGCTTTATGCTCAAATCATACGATTGGTTGATTTATTCGCCAAATTTTGATTTTCATAGCTTTATACTTGAATTATGCATTTGAATTGATTGGTTGATCGATTCACTTTTTTTTTTTAAGAGGGCTGGATGAAAACAAGCCACCATTGTGCTTAATCTTTTCCCTCAATAAAAAAAAAAGTTCATTCTCTCTCTGGGCCAGAGTCTGTCTCTGTCTGTCTGTCTCTCTCCCCTCTGTCTGTCTGTCTGTCTGTCTGTCTGTCTGTCTGTCTGTCTGTCTGTCTGTCTGTCTGTCTGTCTGTCTGTCTGTCTGTCTCTCTCTCTCTCTCTCTCTCTCTCTCTCTCTCTCTCTCTCTCTCTCTCTGTAACCAGCAGCACTCATTCTTTCTCTGCCTCTCCCAATCTGTCTGCTGATCTCTCCTCCCTCCCTCTCTATCCACAGGGCTCTTACCACAAAATGGACCGTCTGGCAAGAGGTCAAAAACCATGGACGCTATAGTTAAGTGGATGACAGCGTCTTGCTTCCATCCCATGAGTCTATCGAGTCCTGGGTTCGAATCTCGGCTTCTGCGGTCTGGTAAATTAAGAATAGAGCTTTTTTTTGTTTGTTTGTACAATCTCTCAAGGTCGACAGAACATGCAGACCCGCCAGTGCTTTACTTTGTTTCGTGTATTACACACACACATACATACATA
>CM060325.1:7947727-7957727 GCA_030674155.1 Stramonita haemastoma | reverse complement strand
CTTAATTCATTCTTTTAAAAACAAAAAACAGAACATTTTGGGGTCACCATTTCCCCCACTCCATTCTTTAAAAAAAAACAAAACCATTGTGGGTACACCACCATTTCCCCCACTTCATTCATACTTTAAAAAGAAAAAACACATTTCTCCCACTTACTTCACTCTTTAAAAAAGAAACATTTCCCCCACTTCATTCATTCTTTTAAAAAAACACAACACATTTCCCCCACTTAATTCATTCTTTAAAAAAAAATCCCTCACTAAATTCATTCTTTAAAAAAAAGATTTCCCCCACTGAATTCATTCTTTAAAAAAAAACACATTTCCCCCACTTGATTCTTTAAAAAAAACAACATTTCTCTCACTTCATTCTTTAAAAAACAACACATTTCCCCCACTGAATTCATTCTTTAAAAAACACATTTCCCCCACTTCATTCATTCTTTTAAAAAAAAAAAAACACACATTTCCCCCACTTAATTCATTCTTTAAAAAAAAAATCCCTCACTAAATTCATTCTTTAAAAAAAAAACATTTCCCCCACTGAATTCATTCTTTAAAAAGCACATTTCCCCCACTTCATTCTTTAAAAAAAACATTTCCCCCAGGTAAAATCATTCTTTAAAAAAAATACATTTCCCCCACTTAAATCATTCTTTAAAAAATAAAACACATTTCCTCCACTTAATTCATTCTGTAAAGAAAACACATTTCCCCAACTTCATTCATTCTTTAAAAAGAGTAACATATTTCCCCCACTTGATTCATTCTTTAAACAAAAATTGTGGGGCTTCTACAATTCCCCAAACTAAATTCATTCTTTAAAAACACCAACCAACCATTGTCCACCCTCCACCATTACCCCCACTTAATTCATTCTTTTAAAAAGAAAACAGAACATTTTGGGGTCACCATTTCCCCTACCACTTAATTCTTTCTTTAAAAAAAAACAAAAAATAAAACTTTGTGGGGCCTCCACCAATTCCCCCACTTAATTCATTCTTTAAAAAAACACATTTCCCCCACTTAATTCATTCTTAAATAAAAAAACATTTCCCCCACTTAATTCATTCTTTAAAAAAACCCACACATTTCCCCACTTAATTCATTCTTTAAAAAAAACATTTCCCCCACTTCATTCATTCATTAAAAAACAAACATTTCCCCACTTCATTCATTCTTTAAAAAAACCAACACATTTCCCCCACTTCATTCTTTTAAAAAAACAATTTTCCCCCACTGAATTCATTCTTTAAAAAAAAAATATATTTCCCCCACTTAATTCATTCTTAAAAAAAAAACACCACATTTCCCCCACTTCATTCATTCTTTAAACAACCAAGCTAAATTCATTCTTTAAAAAAAAAAAAACCATTGTCCACCCTCCACCATTACCCCAACTTAATTCATTCTTTTAAAAAGAAAACAGAACATTTTGGGGTCACCATTTCCCCCACTTAATTTTCTTTTAAATAAAATAATAAAACTTTGTGGGGCCCCCACCATTTCCCCCACTTAATTCACTCTTAAAAAAGAAAACATAACATTGTGTGGCCTCCATTTCCCCATTCCCCCACTTCATTCTTTTAAAAATAACATTATGGGGCCTCCATCATTTCCCCAACTTAATTCATTCTTTAAAAAACAACATATTTCCCACATTTAATTCATTCTTTAAAAAAAAACATTTCTCCCACTTAATTCTTTCTTTTAAAAAACAAAACATTTCCCCCACTTCATTCATTCTTTAAAAAAAAACACATTTCCCCCACTTCATTCATTCTTTAACAAAAAAGCACATTTCCCCTACTTAATTCATTCTTAAAAAAAAACAACACTTCCCCCACTGAATTCATTCTTTAACCAAAAAAAAGCACATTTGCCCTACTTTATTCATTCTTAAAAAAAAAACTTTCCCCACTTCATTCATTCTTTAAAAACAAAACATTTCCACCACTTCATTCATTCTTTGAAAAAAAAATCAACACATTTCCCCTCTTAATTCTTTCTGAAAAAAAAAAACATTTCCCCCACTTCATTCTTTAAAAAAAAAACACGTATTTCCCCCACTTAATTCATTCTTTAAAAAAAAAAAACATTTCCCCACTTCATTCATTCTTTAAAAAAAAACACTTCCCCACTTAATTCATTCTATAGAAAAACACATTTCCCCCACTTCATTAAAAAAAAAAATTTCCCCCACTTAATTCATTCTTTAAAAAAAAAACACATTTCCCCCATTTAATTCATTCTTTAAAACAAAAATTGTGGGGCCTCTACAATTCCCCAAACTAAATTCATTCTTTAAAAAAAAAAAAACATTTCCCCCACTTCATTCATTCTTTAAAAAAAACACTTCCCCCACTTAACTCATTCTATAGAAAAACACATTTCCCCCACTTCATTCCTTAAAAAAAAAATTTCCCCACTTAATTCATTCTTTAAAAAAAAACAAAACATTTCCCCCATTTAATTCATTCTTTAAACAAAAATTGTGGGGCCTCTACAATTCCCCAAACTAAATTCATTCTTTAAAAAAATAAAAATAAAAAAACATTGTTCAGCCTCCACCACTTCCCCCACTTAATTCTTTCTTAAAAAAAACACAAAAAATAAAACATTGTGGGGACTCCACCATTTCCCCCACTTAAATCATTCTTTAAAAAGAAAAAACACATTTCCCCCACTTAATTCATTCTTTAAAAAAACAACACATTTCCCCCACTTCATTCTTAAAAAAAGAAAAACGCATTTGCCCCACTAAATTCATTCTTAAAAAAAAAAAAAACACACATCCCCCACTTAATTCATTCTATAAAAAAAAAATTCCCCCACTTCATTCTTTAAAAAACAACAACATTTCCCTCACTTCATTCTTTAAAAGAAAATACTTCCCCCACTGAATTCATTCTTTAAAAAAAGAACATTTCCCCCACCTAATTCATTCTTTAAAAAAATACACATTTCCCCCACTTCATTCATTCTTTAAAAAAAAAGCATATTTCACCCACTTTATTCTTCAAAAGAAAAACACATTTTCCCCACTTCATTCTTTAAAAAAAAACCAACACATTTCCCCCACTTCATTCATTCTTTAAAAAAACAACACACATTTCCCCCACATATATCATTCTTTAAAAAAAACACACATTTCCACCACTTCATTCAGTCTTTAAAAAACCAAACACATTTCCCCCACTTCATTCTTTAAAAAAAACATTTCACCCACTTCATTCATTCTTTGAAAAATACAACACATTTCCCCCACTTAATTCATTGTTCAAAAGAAAAACACACATTTCCCCTACTACATTCTTTAAACAAAAATTGTGGGGCCTCTACAATTCCCCAAACTAAATTCATTCTTTAAAAAAAAAAAGAACAACCATTGTCCACCCTCCACCATTACCCCCAATTAATTCATTCTTTTAAGAAGAAAACAGAACATTTTGGGGCCACCATTTCCCCCACTTAATTCTTTCTTTAAAAAAAAACAAAAAATAAAACTTTGTGGGGCCTCCATTTCCCCCACTTAATTCACTCTTAAAAAAAACAAAAAAACATTGTGTGGCCTCCATTTCCCCACTTCAATCTTTTAAAAATTAAAAAAAACATTATGGGGCCTCCACCATTTTCCCAACTTAATTCTTTAAAAAAAAAAAAACCACATTTCCCCCATTTATTTCATTCTTTAAAAAAAAAAAAAAAAAACATTGTGGGGACTCCACCATTTCCCCCACTTAATTCATTCTTTAAAAAAACACATTACCCCCACTTAAATCATTCTTTAAAAAAAAACATTTCCCCACTTAATTCATTCTTTAAAAAATAAAACATTTCCCCCACTTAATTCATTCTTTAAACAAAAATTGTGGGCCTCTACAATTCCTCAAGCTAGATTAATTCTTTAAAAAAAAAAAAAAAAAAAACACCAATGTCCAGCCTCCACCATTACCCCCACTTAATTCATTCTTTAAAAAAACACACACGTTTCCCCCACTTTATTAATTCTTTAAAAAAAAAACCACATTTCCCCCACTTCATTAATTCTTTAAAAAAAACCCACACATTTCCCCCACTTAATTCATTCTTTAAAAAAAAAACATTTCCTCCACTTCATTCTTTAAAAAAAAAAAACATTTCCCCCACTTAACTCATTCTTAAAAAAAAAAACATTTTCCCCCACTTAATTCATTCTTTAAAAAAGAAAGAACACATTTCCCCCACTTAATTCATTCTTTAAACAAAAATTGTGGGGCCTCTACAATTCCCCAAACTAAATTTTTTCTTATAAAAAAAAACAGCCTTGTCCAGACTCCACCATTACCCCCACTTCTTTAAAAAAAAAAATTCCCCCACTTAATTCATTCTTTAAAAAAACATTTCCACCACTTCATGCTTTAAACATTTCCCCCACTTCAATAATTCTTTTTAAAAAAACACACATTTCCCCCACTTCATTCTTTAAAAAAAAAACATTTCCACTAATTATTTCATTCTTTAAACAAAAATTGTGGGGCCTCTACAATTCCAAAACTAAATTCATTCTTAAAAAAAACAAAAAACATTGTCACCCTCCACTATTACCCCCACTTAATTCACTCTTTAAAAAGAAAACAAAACTGTGTGGCCTCCATTTCCCTATTCCCCCAACTTTATTCTTTTAAAAATAAAAAAAACAATATGGAGCCTCCCCCATTTCCCCAACTTAATTTATTCTTTACAAAAAAACACAACACATTTTCCCCATTAATGCATTAAAAAAAAAAAACCATTGTGGGGACTCCACCATTTCCCCCACTGAATTCATTTTTTTTTTAAAGCCACCATTTCCCCCACTTCATTAAAAAAAAAAAAGCCTCCACCATTTCCCCCACTTCATTAAAAAAAAAAAAAAAGCCTCCACCATTTCCCCTACTTCATTAAAAAAAAAAAAAGCCTCCACCATTTCCCCCACTGAATTCACTTTTCAATAAAGCAAAAAAAAACCAATTTTGGGGGCCTCCACCATTTCCCCGACTTCATTCTTTTAAAAAAGAGAAAAAAAATGTGGGCCTGCACAATTTCCCCCTTATAATTCATTCTTCAAAAAAGAAAAATGCAGGGGCCTCCACCATTTCCCCCACTTAATTCATTCTTTAAAAAAGAAAAAAAAACTGTGGGGACTCCACCATTTCCCCCACTTAATTTATTCTTTAAAAAAACAAAAACAAAACATTGTGGGGCCTCCACCATTTCCCTTATTTAACTGATTCTTAAAAAAAGAAAAAAAAACATTGTGGGGACTCCACCATGTCCCCCACTTAATTTATTCTTTAAAAAAACAAAAACAAAACATTGTGGGGCCTCCACCATTTCCCTTATTTAACTGATTCTTAAAAAAAGAAAAAAAAAACATTGTGGGGACTCCACCATGTCCCCCACTTAATTTATTCTTAAAAAAAACAAAAACAAAACATTGTGGGGCCTCCACCATTTCCCTTATTTAACTGATTCTTAAAAAAAAAAAACCACTTTGGACCTCCACCATTTTCCCCTTGTAATTCATTCTTTTAAAAAAAAAACAACAAAGAATGTTGTGGGGCCTCCACTATTTCCCCCACTTAATTCATTATTTAAAAAAGAAAAAAAAAAACATCGGGACTCCAATATTTCCCCCACTTCATTCTTTAAAAAAAAAAATTGTGGGGACCTTCATTTCCCCATCTCAATTCATTCTTTAAAAAAAAAAAACAGAAAAAAACATTGTGGGCCTGCACCATTTCCCCCACTTAATTCTTTAAAAAAAACACACACAAAAAACACACTGTGGGGTCTCCACCATTTCCCCCACTTAATTCTTTAAAAAAACACACAAAAAACACACTGTGGGGTCTCCACCATTTCCCCCACTTAATTCATTCTTTAAAAAATGCAAAACAAACCATTGTGGGGCCTCCATTTCCCCCACCTAGTTCTTAAAAAATAAAAAAACATTGTGAGGACTCCACCATTTCCCCCACTTTATACATTCTTTAAAAAAAAAAAGCAAAACATTGTGGGGCCTCCTGCCTACACCCCCTACAAAAAAAAAATTAAAACAAAGCATAAAAAATAAAATAAAGGTCAAGACAGTACATTTATGCCAGGCAAGATGCTGATGGAACTTTAACCTGGGTAATGAGCATGTCCCTGACCTATGGCAAAGCAAAGGGCAAGATGGCCTAACACAAGATGCCTTCAACCTTGTACACACTATAGAATGAAAGATGTACACCTTCTTATGCAAGATTTTGTCAAATAAAAAATAATGCCGTTTCTAATGAAAAGTTGTCAGAATAAACTTGTAAACACAATATATATATATATATATAAATATATATAAATATATATATATATATATATATATATATATATATATATATATTATATATATATATATATCCTTTCACACAGGGAACTTAAGGGATTCAGCTTTTGTGCAAGACACTGCAAATGAAAAGTGTGATACTCCCCCACAAAATGAGTGCTTTGCACCTCACCCCCCCCCCCCCCCCTTTTTTTTTTTGTTGCTAGGAGCTATTTTAAGCTTTCAATTTGAGATTTGGATGATTTAAAAACTAAAACCATTTTTCTAACTTGTATTGAAATTTCAAGGTATAGTTTTGTGTCCTTTTGCTTTAAAAATGCGTTTGAAAACACCAAAGCCCTCAATCTGACCCATCTATTTCGACGCAAAACTTGTTAATTTCTCATTTAGTCCATTCCCGCAATCTACTATTTCAATCTACAATAACTATTCATACAGTTTTCCAATTTTCAATCCGTTTTCTCTATTGAATAGCCTTTTTATTGCAGACTAATAGCATGTTAACTAAACACTGAGCTCTGGTGCAATGCGACATTATGTGGTGGAAAGTCATAAGTACATGTTGAATATCATTCCATCTCTCTCTCTCTCTCTCTCTCTCTCTCTCTCTCCCCTCTCACACACACACACACACACACACACACACACACACACACACACACACACACACACGCACACGCACACGCACATTAAGCTGAACATACTTTCTACCCCTCCTTTCATAACTCCCCTTTTCTGCAACGCATCCTATCTCCCAGTACCCTCCCCTGATAATTCAATAATACCTCGGAAAACAAGCATACTCTACTTCTGTTTTTTTAAAATAAATTTTCTAAAAATGTATGCCCTTTTGAATGATTATTCAATTGAGAATTCTAAATCTTCTACTATTTTGAAATCAACTTTTAAAATGCTTCCTTTCCCCCCCAACATCTGAATCTAATCAGAAAGTGACTGCCTGCCCCCAACCCTCACCCCCTTTTCCCTATCCCATATATACCACAACATTCTACTCCCACCACCACTACCCCACCCCCTCCCTTCCTAGTATACTTTCCCTTGAAATTCTAGCACCTGTTCTACCAACTCTAGTGGTAGAATATGATTACATTTATCTTACTATCAGTAGTACACTCGACTATAATCAGTTTTTAATTTCGTTTTACTGTTCGCATATGATTTATTTTTTGCCATTTTAGAGCATGGTCTAAAGAAGCTCTGTGCTTATCCATTTACTTTCAGAAAAATTAATTCAAACCAAAAGAGAAAAACTGTAGCCATTATGTCAGCACATACCTGTTATCTACCTGCTTTTTGTGTCCACATGTGGGGCCAGGGTTAAGGTTGAGGTTAGGGTTGAGGTTAGTGTTGGGGTTAATGTTAACAGTTAGTAGCGGGGAAATGGTTGTCTGTCAGCTGGTCGGTCTGAATGTTAGAATGCATGTGGACACAATAGCACATGGACAAATGGTATGTAGCCATAGACACAATGGTACGTAGCTCGCAACAGCGTGGAGTTTTGAATCAATCTCCGATCCTATCAACAGGTATGGTGGTGCAATGGACTTCAATGTCTACACAAATTTCCAGTTTGGATATAAAAGCAATTTCGAGCCTATGACTAGAACAAATTGCAGGCAACTTTTTTTTTTTTTTAGAAGTAACACCCATTAAAAAAGAGCCCAAATTAAGCCATTCAAGATATAAAAAAAAGAAAGGTTTAAAACTATGACCCAGTCCTCTTATCTTGACTTGTCAATTTACATCCCTATCCCTTCTAAACACTACTTTCCCTTCCTTGCCTCTCCTTCCAGCCCGTTATCTCTTCACAATTACTACCCCATTTACACACACACACACACACACACACACACACACACACACACACACACACACACACACACAGAGTAAACACACACAGAGTACACACACACACACACACAGAGTACACAAACACACACACTCTCTCTCTCTCTCTCTCTCTCTCTCTCTCTCTCTCTTCTCTCTCTCTCTCTGTCTCTCTCTCTCTCAAAATTACTGTTTTGTTAATTCGAAGTTTTGGGGCCGTTTTCTACTTCAGCCCAAATTAAAAGGGGGTTGCCTATTTCAATTTTTTTTTTTAGGTCTCTTGACACTGCTGACCATTAACTGCATAGGAAGTGGAAGAGATTTACCCTTTTTCTAATAATTTAACATTTAATTTTACCCATTTTTTAAACAATCACAAATTATTGACAAGTATATAAGCAGTAAGGGGCAGATTGTCACAAAAGCATTTTAACTCATTTCATCTGATTCCATGGAGTTGGGAGGAGGGGGGCTATCCCAAAATTCATTTCCAGTTCCACAAGGCCAATGAAGTGAGGACTTGTAACCAATCAATTTTTAAACTAATTTTTTAAGCGTTACAATGTATTTCCTAACAAAAGAAAAGGATTCATGATAGAAAACAACACGCTCTATCCATTCCTTAATTCAATGCTAGTTATGTCAAGACCAGTGTCCATTTCATTTAAAATTCAAAATAGCCAGCAGTTTTGAGATGTGCCAGTCATTCCGATTATTTCGTATAAAGTCGAGGAGACAATTATGGAAAAAGCAAAAACAAAATAGAGGCCTCTGTCCGTTTTTTCCTTCATATCTACATATCTGAATAGACATTCTTCCCTTCATTCTACTCTACGATTGTGTTTTACTACTTGGCCTCATTTACACACATCGTAAAGCACCATTCAATCAAAAAATACATAAACCCAAAAATTTGTTTTCAAAAACTTGAAGGGGGACGGGAGGGGTATCGTTTTTTTTCTGTCTTTTGGGGTAACTTTTCTTTTTTTTCAAAATCTCTCTCTCTTCTCTCTCTCTCTCTCTCCTCTCTCTCTCTCTCTCTCTCTCTCTCTCTCTCTCTCTCTCTCTCTCCTGTGTGTGTGTGTGTGTGTGTGTGTGTGTGTGTGTGTGTGTGTGTGTGTGTGTGTGTGTGTGTGTGTGTGTGTGTGTGTGTTCCGCATTGATTTCTTGACGCTGATGTTCCACTGGTGTTCCGCGTTGATTTCTTAACGCTAATGTCCCGCACTGGATGATATCTTGATGTTCTGCACTGAATTTTCTTGATGTTCCGCACCGAATTTTCTTGATGATGATGTTCCGCACTGAATTTTCTCGATGTTCCGCACTGAATTTTCTCGATGTTCCGCACTGAATTTTCTCGATGTTCCGCACTGAATTTTCCTGATGTTCCGCACTGAATTTTCCTGATGTTCCGCACTGAATTTTCTTGATGATGTTCCGCACTGAATTTTCTTGATGATGTTCCGCACTCTGGATGTTTTCTTCATGGACTTGGGTTCCGCAGTGTCGAGATCTGAAGATTAAAAAACAACATGTCAGAGCGTTCATGTGTATTCTGTATTTTATTATCTGAACAGTGACCTACACACACACACACACTGACACAAAAAACAAAGCAAACAGATAAACACACGGACACACAAAGACAAAAAGCAGACATACACACGGACACACAAAGACAAAAAGTAAACGGGTATACACACGGACAGAGATAAACAAAATACTAAACAGACATACAGGCTACTTGAGTACAGACAAAAATGAAACGGCAAAGACATTTATGCACAAGTACAGATGAAAAAA
>CM060325.1:7943554-7947627 GCA_030674155.1 Stramonita haemastoma | reverse complement strand
ACTTTAGTTTTTCTTTTAAGGGATGTCAAAGCAGTCAGGAATGTAGTGTCCAGTGATCTAGAGGCAACTGACAGGTCCCGTAGCCATGAAGCATTCCCCAAAGAGGAGGAAACAACATCTGACCAGAACAGCATCAAACAGTGACATTATTTCCTTCTGCAAGTTTTATACCGATGTGTTCTCAGCTACTTTCTGAAGACATCCCCGAGGTATTGGCTGGTCTGCAGCTTTGCATCTCTATGTAGTCAACTTCACTTTCAGCTGTCACTTTTCACATCAACTAATGCTCTTTTCGGCTTCTTTCTTTCTGTAGATTATCCCCACCCCAAAGATGAATGGACATACTTTTACCTTATTTCACCTTATTCAAAGCAGTATGCTATCACAAGCGCTCCTCTGACACTGACCCATGTACTAACGCCCCATCTCACGTTTCTCATCACAAGGTTCACGGCTGCTGGCCACATTCTGATAACGACACATACAGAACTGTGTCAAAACAAACACTTTTTTTAAAAAAGTACTTTAAATTATTCGATAGGATCTTACCCAACAAGTCCTTTGATATCCACAATATAAAAAAAAGTTTCCATCACCTGGGCCATACACCTTTTTTAATGGACAGCATTTCTTCATGCAGACTGACACTGACGAAGTTTTCTTCAACTCCTTCAGTCAGTGGTAATAACTCCAGGAGAAACATCCCCTCGCAACAGGAGTGTCAGTTGTTGGGTTGATACAGACACTTTTTAAAGTTCAAAGATTTTTCGCGGAGCTTTAATGACTAATGAACAAATTGTCGACTTGCGAGCTTTACCCAGTTTCCCTGCGTAAGCGGTGTTGTACATTTTTCAGTTTCCGCCAGCACACGATGGTTTTTTCCAAATGCGAAACGGGCTTGAACGCGAGGACAAAATGTTCTGCATGCGTTGAATCTCATCCGAAAGTTTTTTCCGGGGCTGTAGAGTCGGCGCTGACTTCATAGAAACTGCAGGAAAAAATTGTCTTGAACGGAGATGGGACACCTCGGCGGTGACTCCGAACCCGGGCCGTCAGATCGCGAGCGCAACGCTCTACCCACCAGGCTATCCCGCCCCCAGCTAAGTGCCATCACTAACTGCCTCCCAAAATAAAATTGGCAATACATACACATCGTTGCATAATTATTAGTGTGTGCATGCATGTGTGCTGAGAGACTGACTTGCAACACCTTTAGGCATAACATGCAAGTTGTCAAATATCTATGCTTTTATATATATATTACGTTATTGTTTTGCATGTTTCAAGTAAACAAAAACTATTTTTTGAAAACTCTTGAAAAAAGAATTTCACTTTTATCTATCAAAGTTCGATACTGCATCTACCAATGTCTGACTGAAACATAAACAAGTAAACAAAAACTGACGACTAAAACTAATAAAACTTTTTAGATCTCAAGTTTACAACCAACCGCTTAAATAGCGCGAATTCCCCAAAACATGGGCTCACCCGGCTGAACAATCAAATCAATTTTAAATAGTTTACATACGAACGTGAAAAATTTGACTAGCAAAAAAAAAGACAGAAAAAAAGGTACATTCCAATTGTCCTGGCAAAATAGGTAGGTTTGATTCCCAACTGAATCCCTGAAGTCGGAATGCGGAAGAATAACAGTGGCATACACAAATATTTCACCACTGGTGAACTTGGAAGCTATAGCTGATGAATGGAATTTTTTTTCAGCCAATCTATGTTCTGGACACGTACAAATTGGGAAGGAGGGGGAGCTGACACAAAGCGTCACACTTGGTCACTGAGCATAAACAAAAAGGTACAGTAAACTGAACAGGAAAATAGCCATACAACCTTACACCCGCTGTAATCCATGAAAGGCAAATCATAGGTCTCCATTTGTTTCTGGCTTGCTAAGAGGTGGGAATGGAGGGAAGTGAAGAGGGGGGGGGGGACTCTCTAAACATTTTATTTTTAAAAAGTCAAGGAGGAGAGGAGGACTCAATACTTTTGTGGTTATGACATGGAACTCGCGAAGAATTCACTTCAATGTCACATTAATTCCTGAAGGGGATAAAGTAGAAATCTAGTTACAGGAGTGGGGGAGCACACGGAAATGTTGCCGACCATACTTCATTTTAGAACCGGGTACTGAGAAAACAACAAAAAATTGAAAAAAATCTCACAGTCTTCTTTCTTTTTCATACGTTTCAATTTCGAAAATGTAAAAATGATGGAAAACAAAATAAAATCCTAAACACAACGATACAGCTTACCTGAAGCCTCACCTTTATTTCAAACTGCAGGGAGCCGAGACAGTCAGTGGTCTTGTCCAGCTGTCACAGAAACTTTAGCTTAGCTCAGCAGTGGAGTTTCCAGGCCGGTTCGCTTGGCGACTTCAGCGCCCTCTGTGGGTGAACAGAAACCATGCCCCACGTGCATCACGCATCATCACCTCTGAGGGAGGAAGAGCTCTCTCTCTCTGTCTCTCTCTATCTCTCTGTCTCTGCTCTCTCTCTCTGTGTCTTCCTCTCTCTCTCTCTCTCTCTCTCTCTCTCCTCTCTCCTCTCTCTCTCTCTCTCTCTACTCTCTCTCTCTCCCTCTCCTCTCCTCCTCCCCTACAAGCCACAACACAACCCAACACACACATACCCACACATACACACAACACACACACAGCACACACACAAACACACACACATAACACTCACACTCACACACACACACAGGAGAGAGAGAGAGAGAGAGAGAGAGAGAGAGAGAGAGAGAGAGAGAGAGAGAGAGAGAGAGAGAGAGAGAGAGAGAGAGAAGAGAATGTCGTCGGTCATGTGTTTGTATGTGGTGTGTGTTGTGTTTGTATTGTGGTGTGTGTGTGTGTGTGTGTTGTGTGTGTGTGTGTGTGTGTGTGTGTGTGTGTGTGTGTGCTCTCGCGCGTGCGCGTGCGCGTGCGTGTGTGTGTGTTTGTGTATGTGTGTATGTGCGTGCGTGCGTGTGTGTGTATGTGCGTGTGTGTGTTCCTCTCATTAGATCAATTTCCAATCACTTCAAGGTGATACAATTTTGACAATTATTATTGATATTATTTATACATTCGCACTATAAATTAATGTTAAGAAAAATAGGGGTATCTAGAGGTGGGTGGGATGGACGGGCTTACAGAATGTACCATAATTATTGTAATCAATGTAAAAGATGAGTTCGACTATAATAACTTTCCTTTTGCTGGTTGGTAAATGCTTTCTTCAACTTATACTGGGACATGCAAGCTGGGAATCCTACGGAACACTTTGAACATCCCGTGTCTCACTTTAAGTCAGTCTTTTGTTTTTGCAGAACACTTTCAACACAGGGCAAGTCTACAGTGGTCTATGACGTACTGAAATCGCAGCAAAAGTGCATTTACGTAGCATTTCTGAAATGTTTAGTTATGATCCAAAACATCAGTCAGCCCAAAAGAACAAGGTCGTAGACAAGATGATGCTACTGTTTTCAAAGCCTCCAATGTAGAGTAGTTTGTATATTGTAATTTCTATATTGTGCGGGCAACACAGATAATCAAAATTATGTTTGTTTAGGTTGCTTGTCTTTTCTTTTTTTCATTCCTTGGCTAGAACTACGAGATTCCCCAAAGATGAGATTTTGCGTAAGCGACTGTTTTTCTCCACCATAAAGGAAGCCGCATTCTGACTTCGGAGATGATTGTCTAAACACATACCTGTGTGCATGTATTTAAAACAAAACTAGTTGTCCGTTTATACCTGCACAAATAGCCTACTCTTCCTCGAGGTAGAGGGAGGGGGGGGGGGGGGGGTTAACCTGTGCACAAGATGTTCTGCGTGCGTTCGTAAACGGGGCCTTGTTTTATAATCTCATCTGAAGGACTTTTGGAGGAGTGGAGTTAGTACTGATGTTAATTCTGGGGAAAATTCCGCACAACGGGTGCCTCAGTGGAAGCTAAATCCCAGGTCGTCAGATCACGACTGCAAGGGCACTAAGCCACCAGGCTACCCCCTCCCCCCTTTTATCATGGAAATGAAATCTATAAAACAAAAACAAATTAGCATACAGATCTTAAAAGATTT
>CM060325.1:7926054-7936054 GCA_030674155.1 Stramonita haemastoma | reverse complement strand
TATGACTGGGCTCTTAAAAAAGATACACAAACAAGAGCGCTGAATGCAAACTTCTCATTCAAAATGTAGTTCCGATCATTTTGTGATTCCAAGGTGGGTTGAGTGAGTCAAGAGGGCATATTCTAGGTGACGGTGACCCCCCCCCCCCCCCCTGTATCAAAGCTGGGAAACGCTCATCAACAACAACGACAGCAACAACAATGACAACAACATAAAAACAGGACAGCTCAACAAACATATCAAACAACGGAACAGCAGCAACGAACTCCAAACATTTTCAGTTGAAGTATCCAAACAGACTGAACGTATTGCTAATAAAATATACCATTTTATTCTTTTTTCTTTTTTATTGAAACATGTCAAAAATAGTAGGAATAAAAAAAAGTTCGCATCACTCGCACATCCTTCACCCTTCCACATCACACAACAATACCATCATATAAGGCACGGCAAGTTTTTAATGTGCATAGTTTTTTAACTTCTTCGTTTCATAGGTTACGTGTCGAGCAAATTGTATTTTACTCGTGAGAAAAAAAAATGTGCCGACATGAAATTCATACAGCAATTTTTTCCCATGGTTTTCATTTGGCATAAGCTTTCGTTTGGATCCTTGTGTGTATACCATGATATTTGTATTGTTTTATTTAAAGAAATTGTTTTTGTTAACATAAGATATACATCACGATGATGCTTAGCCAATATTATTTCCTGATTTTTTTTAAAGCCAGACATTTATTTACTGTGCAAATGAATGTAATTGCATGGTCCCTTGTTTATTCAATTGCAATTTTGAACAGGGAGGGGGGGGGGGAGAAAAACTGCTGTAATGAATCGTGTCAGCATTCCCAGAAAAACAAAAGATCGATATATATCCCCCACACCAAAATGTATATGAAATTAGCAATTCTTCATAATTTTACCACAGCAGAGACAACAAAGTTTTTCTGTATCATAATTGAATGTGTATTAAGTTTGACTTTTTACATGGAAATAAGCTCAAAATTTGATATTCTGGATCCCATAAGACAGATTAAAAAGACATACAACCTTGCTGTGTATTTAAACAACCAGCCACCCCTACCTGCTTTAGAAAAAAAAAAAACAGTTATCATTTTTCAATGGTAACGTTAAAGTGTAAAAAAAAATTCACATAATTATGAGAGTATATTGCTTATAACAAAAAATATGATAGTTTTAAAAGTTTTTTTTTTTGTCTTTATTTTTTTCCTTTTTGCTATTTTTTATTTGTTTTGTTTAGATGCATTTTTGAGAATTTTTGTTTTGTCAAGTTATTAGTTTAACGAGGTTAGTTTTCTGTTGTGGTTGCATCAATTGGGCAAACATTTCAATCAAAAACTCGTGTTAGGCTATATGTTGATTCTCCGCTTCCCATACACAAAGCAAACACCTGAGTTAAAACTGATTGGCTCTGGCATAAAACAGACAAACAAACAAAAAGGCGAAAACAAAAACAAAGAAGAGGAAAAAATCACAGAAACCTTGCTGTGATAGTATTCAACACAGCTGCAAGAAAGACAAGTGTGGGTTTCTCTCTACCCTGTAAAAACTTAACACTGTCCACTTCAAAAACCCAAACACAAGAAAAAACAAAACAAAACAACCATAAGCAGCTCGTTATTAATAATAATACTCATATTCTCAAGGATCATAGCCCCCTGAATTTCCATGACAAGGAAAAATAATTAAAAAAACAAACAACTTCTCAATTAACCTCTTTGACCCAAGTTGAACCTGCTAAGCAGACGACCGTAGTAACTTCCGGCCCCGAAGGAAGGAGGGGAAGGGACGGAAGGGGAAGGTTTGGGCTGGAAGCGACCGGTGTTGACGACACGACCACCGGAACTGGCATGGCCGCCATGATTGTGGCAGGTGCCGCGGACACAGTGACCCTTGAACTCGTCAAAGCGCATGCCCGAGGGGCAGGATCGAGGCCAGTAGACCCCGTAGATGCAGATGGCATAGCGACCGCAGGTGTCCACACACTCGCGCATTTCCATGTACTTGTCACACTGGCGAGGGTTGGTGTTGGCGCTGACCGACTTCAGGCAGGGCTGGTTGATGGTGCACTGGGGGACAGGCGGCATTCTGCACGTGCAACACCACAATATGTAGACACTTCATTATAGACACTAATACATACACATATAGACACCAATACATACCTATATAGATACCAATACATACACATAACTATAGACACGAATCGGTAAAGGTAAAGGTAAAGTGTCCCATAACCTAGGCGGTCGTAGGGGAGCGAGATGTCAAGAGACATCAGCTTTTCTAGGGGCAAGCATGTTGAGGGCGGCGCCCATCTCCTCTCCCTCGCTGCTTTACATTCCTTGACCCTAAAGAGGGCAGGTACCCATTTACAGCTGGGTGAACTGGGGGGGGGGGGGTGGGGGTGGGACTGTACTGAAGCCAAGGCCCGCAAGGGAGCAAGATAGCTCAGTGGTCAGAGCGCTTGCTTTCCCCCAGTCAAGCTAAGCAGGGTCGAAGTGGTTACCAGTTTGGAGAGAAACGAATACATACACATAATTTATTATGGACACCAATACATACAATACGTCTCTCTTCCCTCTATCTCCCCTCCCCTTCTCCCTCTGCTCCCACCCTCTCTCTCTCCCTCCTTCCCCATCCCTCCCTCTCTCTCCCTCCTTCCTCATCCCTCCCTCTCTCTTCTCCCTCCTTCCTCTCTCCTTCATCCCTCCCCTTCTTTCTCAACCTGTCTCTTACCTTCTCTCCCTCCCCTCTTTCCCCTTCTTTCCCCCCCCTTTCTCTCTCCATCCCTCCCCCTCTCTCTCCCTCTACTTCTCTCTCCCTCACGGGGACTGGATGTAAAAAAAAAAAAGCGTACGAGTGCTTATTATTGTCTTCGATGTAAAAAATAAAATAAATAAAAGAAAACAAGTTTATATCTGCCCTCTTACTCGCTCCCTCTCACTCCTCCCCCTCTCCTCCCTCCGATCCCTCCCCCTCTTTCTCCCTCCCCTTCTCACTCCCTCTCACTCTCCTTCTCTCCCTCCATCTCTCTCCCTCTCTTTCTCCCCATCTTTCTTCTCTCCCTCTCTCTCTCTCTCTCTCTCTCTCTCTCTCTCTCTCTCTCTCTCTCTCTCTCTCCTCCTCTCCTCCCCCTCTCCCCCTTCCCTCCCCCCTCCCCTCTCCCTTCCCCCCCTCCCCCCTCTCCCTCCCCCTCTCTTCACCCCTCCCCACCCCTCTCTCCCTCTCCCTCTACACTCCCATCTCGATTATTTTTCTACTCACGGTGAGGTCTGCTAGGACGAACAGGGGCAGGGCGAGGCCCTTGGGGTCCCTTGATAGGATTGCGAGCCTTGTCCACCCAGGGTAGGTGGTCACGGTAGTCACAGTAGAAGGTCAGGAAAAAGTCCTCCTGGTTGAAAGCCGGACAGTCCGATTGGAAGCGTAGTCATACACATCCAGCGTAGCCCGTGCGTAGGTCTTGCCGTACTGCAGAGGCCCCTGTGAGGTCACCTGGACGACGCCTGAACAGGATTCGTAACGGGCTGGGTTGGATCCCGGAATCTTGCAAGCGGTGTGACAGATCCTTCCGCACTGGTCGTGAGCTCTGAGGAGAGTCTGGAGAGGTTTTTGGGGAGGAGAGGGGTTAGTTGGTTTGGAGGGATTTTTGTTGTTTGTTTATTTGTTGGGGGTGGTGGTGGTGTGTTGTTTTGTTGTTGTTGTTTGTTTGTTTGTTGTTTGGTTTGGTTTGTTTTTTGTTTGTTTTGGTTGTTTTGTTGTTGTTGTTTTTTCGTGGGTGAGTGTTTGATGTCAATTTAGGACTATTTGTGAGTTAATTTGGCAAAAACAATGATGTATTCTCAATCAATCCTGTCGAGAGATGTACAATACAAATACGAAAGGTTTCCACAAGATTTGACTACGATGAATGACATGATTGTAGTGTTGTCTTCTTCTATCTATCATCTATCTACTCTATCTACATCTATCTATCTTCTATCTTCTATCTATCTATCTATCTATCTATCTATCTATCTATCTCTCTCTCTCTCTCTCTCTTTGACTTCTGATTTTCGTCTTCTGATGATGCATTTATTCCTATTATATATGTTCTTATCTTTATGTTGTTTGTCTGCATAGTTTTACTGTTTAGTATCTTTTTTTTGATGTTATCCCTCGTTGTCCATATGCTATCTATTATCTCGATAAAGAATCTTGTCTGTCTGTCTCTCTGTCTTCTCTCTCTCTATCTCTATCTACTCTTCTATCTCTATCTTATCTATCTATCTATCTATCTCTTATCTATCTATCAGGACAGACTACACTACTGACCTCAGTGATACCATGGGTGCCTGGGTCTTTGACAGCGATGTAGGTGACGCCAATAGAGGTGGCCAGGCGCTGGTCAATGATGGCCGACTCCTTGTAGCTGCCCTCATAGCTGACCCCCATGGAGCTGACGAAGATCTTGCCCACGCCGTCCTTCACCTCACACTTCTCGTAAGGCTTGGGTTCGATCACCTGCTTCTTGATGTACCTGTCCACACAGAGATTCACGTCAAGAATGAGGATGTGAAAACCAGAATTACAAAAGTGCCATGGGAGCATATAAGAGCTCCCGACTTCAGTGAATACCTAGAGAATGGCATTCCTACAGATATCACGTCACGAATGAGGAAGTGAAAACCAGAATAAAGAATGCCATCGGAGTATATGAGGAGCTCCTAACTTCAGTGGAAAAAAACGCAAGTTTAAGTGGTACGGGTACGTCACACCAACATTTGGACTGGCCATGACAGTCCTATAGGGAACAGTAAGGGGAGGGAGTCGAAGAGGCAGACAGAGAAAACGATGGGAAGACAACATCAGAGAGTGGACTGGCCTTGAGTGGAACGATTTGCTATGGAAAGCAGAGGACAGCGGGAAGTGAAAGAAGATGGTTGCAAAATCTTGGTTGGTACCCCCACTGTCCACGGGACTACGGGGTAGGTGAAGGTGAAGGTTGTTAGCATTATAGAAGTAAATGTTATTGTTGGTTGGATGATAGTTTTATGAGCATCCGTCATGGGCAATGAAAATTGTGTGACAAACCAAGAAGAGGGAAAAAGACTGTGGCGCGAAAGACATAAAAGACAGACAATGTCAAAGAGTCAAACAAAATGCAGACACGAAATGGGACAGAAATAACCGGCAGTACATAATTTATATATAATATATATTATATATATATATATATATATATATATATATATATATATATATATATATATAGTCAATAATATAAGTATATATATTATGTATGAATTATTATGTTATGTAATACACATATATACAACTTGTCTCTACACACACACACACACACACACACACACATGCACACACCACCACCACAACCACAACAGCCCCCCCCCCCTACAACCACACACACACACCCTTATCTCACCTATTGATATCCCCATAACCGGCAGGCTCATAGATGTCGTTAAACTTGGTGAATCTTCCCGTTGGTGACAGGGTAGGAGTTGTAGTCATGGAACTCGGGAGGCCTCTGCGCCACGATCTTGACAGGGATCCACACCCACTGGTTCACGTCACATACCCCGTCAATGCAGAAGCTGTTCTGGTACCCTTGGGGCTTGGGGCCCGCGCAGGGTTTCGGGGGAGGAGGGTTGGGGCCCGGGACGGGTTCTGGAGGGTTGAGAGGATCGATGGGGATGCATCTGGCAGCGGCACGGTCGCACCAGAGGTATTTGGAGCCGCAGTCCGGGTTACGGGCGGAGCATTCGGGGGAGGGGGCGTATTCGAAGCTCTCTCTCAGCTCGTCCAGGTAGCCTTCTTGCTGGGTGAGGTCTCCGAATCCCATGGAGGCATTGGGCATGTGGAAGTCACTCAGGTCGGGGCTGTACGGGTAGCGTTGGTGGTCGAAGCCGTTGTTGATCATCTGTCAGATAAGATCAAATCAAGTTGAATCATGTCGAATCGAATTGTGTTAAATACGTGGTTGGGCGTTTGCCAGATCGGGTTAAATTAAATCATATCAAGTCAGTAGATCAAGTTGAATGGAATCACGTTAAATTTGGGGTGGGATTCTGTAATGCCGAGGGTTTTTAGATGAATGATAAAATGTTTAGCTTTTTTTCTATGTATGAGCTGCATTAGGGATATGCAAAATAATCCTTACATGTACAGATTAATACACGCGCAAGAGACATTTAAATTGTTTTTATTCTTTTAAGAGAGAGAGACAGAGACAGAGACAGACAGACAGACAGGACAGACAGAGACAGAGATAACAGACAGAAACAGAATAAGTTTGGTTTTTTTAAAAAGTTTGTCTGAAGACCTTTATCTATTCATCTATTCAGTTGGCAGTCTGTTTATTAGTGTGCAGTTTCTAGTAACATTTCGTGGTGATGATACTACTGATGATGACGATGACGATGATGATGATGATGATAGTGGCTTTCGTGACCTACATGACGGTTTGAATACAGCATCATGTTCAGCGAATTAAACTAACTTAGAAATGCAGTCTGATCCAGGTTTTAATTTTTTTTTTTATTGTTGCTCTTAGTACAGGTGTTTGAATCCTATATGATAGGCCCAAATCCTCACTTTCCATAATTCCCGGAAATACTACTGTCGTAACTCAACTTTTAATGATATGCACGTATGATGAATTCATGACGGCTCTCAACAACAGCAGGAACCACAACCACATCCAACCAGAACCCCCCACCCACCTCCCCACCCCCGTCACCCCCACCCTCCCTCACCTCCCACCCCCCACCCTTACCTTTTTCCTGAACATGTCCCAGATATAATCCACGAAGGCATGATGCATGAAGAAGATGATGTCGTAGGCCGCAGTGTCCAGTCTCTCCATGTCGCCGCCAATGAACACGTGAGCGCCGCCATGCTGCACCTCCAGACTGTACTGAGGGTCAAGGTCGGGCATCAGAATCTCCTCGTAAGTGTTGCGAGACATGATGGCCTCGATGCCCTCTCTCGTGAAGAGCTGCCCGTCACGGCCTACTGATCGTCTGTTGGAGAAAAGAAGAAGACAGGATTCGTTGTAGTTGTTTTTGTTCTTTCTATCTTCAATTTAACATCTCTTTACTCATAGTGATATTAGACGAGAAACAAAAGTGAAATAAGTTGTGTCACTCGTGTGCGTGAGTGTGTGTGTGCGTGAGTGTGTGAGGATGTTTGTCAGTGTATGTTTGTTGTTGTTGTTGTTGTTGTTATTGTCTTTGTGGTGTTGGATCTTTAGCTGTTTTGGCCAAGAAGCCGGCTAAAAAAGGTTTCTTTTTCTTTTGTTTGGTCCGTTTTGTTGAATAAATGTATTTACTTATTTATATTTATATTCATTTATTAAAATGGTACAGGCATGTCACAAGATCAACAGGACTTGCAAAAACAATATTCCAAGTCACTGTCCAAGGAGGAAGAAAAAAAAGAGGCAGACCAAGGAAGAGATGGGTGGACAACATCAGCGAATGGACAGGGGTAGAACTCAACAAAAAATTTGAGAAATGGCAGAACAGAGAGAGGAATGGAAGGATCTGGTTGTCAAGTCTTTAGGGGTGTCCTCGCGGTCGCCAGACTAAGATATATATATATATATATATTATATATATATATATAATATATATATATATATATATATATATATTATATATATATATATATATATACATTGGTCAATAAACCATCCCTGGGGAAGACGTAAGCCAAAATACCCGGAAAATATGAATGAACTTGTTATCTCTTTTGTTGGCATGACTCTCTCTCTCTCTCTCTCTCTCTCTCTCTCTCTCTCTCTCTCTCTCTCTCTCTCTCTCTCTCTCTATCTTCTATCTATCTATCTCTCTCTCTCTCTATATATATATATATAATTATTGCATGGGAGGGATTCCTCTTCTCACCTGAGGACAATACCATCAGGGGTTTCCCAGTTGGAGAACGGCCCGAAGCTGACGTCTCCATTCCAGCTGCCGAAGAAGTCTTCAGACCAGATGTAGGAGTCGGCAGGGTTGGGCAGAGCGGAGTCCAGGCTGGAGTCCCAGTAAGGCAGGCACACTGTGGGGTCCATCTCCTGAAGGGCCGCCTCGAACCTGCACACATACAGGGCACCAGGGCTTATTTATTATCCTCTTCCGAATAAATGAATGTGATTTTTGATTTGATTTGATGTGAATCCGTAGAAGAGATGCAGATGAGCAAATGCAGGTTTTGGATGCGCCGGTGGGAGGTGTACAGAAAAACAACCCAAAAAACCCCAACAAAAACAACAACAGCAACAAAAAAAACCCGCCAAAAAGCAAAAAAAAACCCCAACAACCAAGGACTGTGTAAACAATGCCGTTTTGACACGGTTCAGAGAGAGATGAAGAGTTAGGATTTAGAAATTCAGCCTCTGCTACACAAGGAGATTGTTTTTCATACACCGGCACAGACATGGATAAACATACACATAATTATAAGAATAATAATGATAATAAAAAATTAATGAGAAGAAGACGAATGAATGAAAACAACGATCACAATAATGAGAAGAAGAAGGATGAAAAAAGCAAACACAAATATGGATAAAGACATATAGATAGAGAAGATACAGACACGGAATAGACAGACACGGATGTGAATGGAAAAAAGAGAGAAACAGATGCTCACACAGTTACAGGGATAAAGACGAAAAGTTAGATGCAGATTATGAATATTCTAAAAATGCAGTTGCAGGCATAAATACAGATACAGAGGCACTCATACAGAATTAAATAGAACAGACACCGATACAGAGAGAGAGGAGAGAGAGAGAGAGAGAGAGAGAGAGAGAGAGAGAGAGAGAGAGAGAGAGAGAGAGAGAGAGAGAGAGAGAGAGAGAGAGAGAGAGAGAGAGAGAGAGACAGACAGACAGACAGACAGACAGACAGACAGACAGACGAGACAGACAGACAGACAGACAGACAGCAGACAGAAGAGACAGAGAGACAGAGAGACAGAGAGAGACAGAGACAGAGAGACAGAGATAGAGACAGAGAGACAGAGACAGAGAGACAGAGGCAGAGACAGAGATAGAGAGACAGACAGACAGACAGACAGAGAGACAGACATACAGACAGACAGGCAGACAGGCAGACAGACGACAGACCGACAGACAGACCGACAGACAGACAGACAGACAGAGACAGAGAGAGAGTGAGTGAGTGACAGATACACAGATACACAGACACACAGACACAGAGACCAGACAGAGAGAGACACAAACGCACAGAAAAACAATGAGAGACAGAAATACAAAGACAGGAACAGGGACAGACAGAGAGATAGACAGAGACAGAGAGAAGAGAAAGAGAGGAGAGAGAGAGAGAGGGAGAGGGAAGGAGGAAAAGAGAGATAGAGATAGAGATAGATAGATAGAAGATAGAGAGAGAGAGAGAGAGAGAGAGAGAGAGAGAGAGAGAGACAGACAGACAGACAGACAGACAGACAGACAGACAGACAGACAGACGACAGATAAAGAGACAGAGAGATAGAGAGAAAGAGACAGAGAGAGACAGTGAGAGATACAGAGATAAATAGCTAACTGACAGACAGAGCCAGACAACAGCCACACACACACACACACACAACAACACACACACACACACACACACACACAACACAACAACACACACACACACACAACACACAACACACACAACACACACACACACACACACACACACAGCCACTCACAGCATCAAGTAAACACCATGCCAGCCAGGAAACCCAGGACCCCATGAGCCACGAAAGTGGCCACACCTCTGTGGAACATGGCCAAGGCATCGTACTTGTTGGGCTCCACAGTCTGCAGGACAGAGAAACGGACAGGCAACATTCATTAATGAGATGGACATACATACTGACATGTCCATTTTCTGGATGGTTGTTGTTGTATGATGTGTGAGATTGAAAAGGTGTTAAGATGGGACAGACATTGCAGGTAGACAGACAGACA
>CM060325.1:7908554-7921054 GCA_030674155.1 Stramonita haemastoma | reverse complement strand
CTCAAGATTCTGTCCAATAGTTGTGAATATGGACCTCTGAAAGACTCACTCATTCGTGACCCGAATTGTATGTGGAGTGTTGTCAGACACTTTGAGAAGGCAGCTGCTGAAAGAAAGAGACCTAACCCTCCACAAACATTCGATGTGCATCACACTATCATAACAGGTGACACAACAGGCCCACAACATACAGGTGGTAGAACAAGCAGAAGTCAGTGCGGTTCGGAACTCACCACTCCAAAAAGACAAATCCTGCATGTATTGTGGACGCTTACACCAAAGAAGGAAAGAACTTTGCCCAGCATTTGGAAAGATATGTTCTGCATGCTCTAAACCAAACCATTTTGCCAAGGTCTGCAAAACGACAGGCAAAAATACATCAAGGAAGATGGCCTGAACATGAACGAAGCATACCTCCTGATCTAAAACTATACTTTCCATTTCGAGATGAACTTGTCGTGGAAAATGAAGTTGTGATGAAAGGACAGAGAGTGGTTGTACCTGCAGCCCTGAGACCAGTATACATAGATATTCTGCACAAAGGCCACATGGGGGTTGAGCGCACCAAACAGCTCGCTTGTGACATAGTATTTTGGCCCAAGATGCACCAACACATAGAAAGTAAAGTCGCACAGTGTTCAGCTTGCAACAGCTGCAAAGCACACCTCCAGAAACAACCCCTTCATCAGCCACCCTGTCCCCGACCTTCCCTGGTCCACTGTTGCAGCTGACATTTTCGACTGGGAAGGCCGCCAGTACCTCGTCACTGTCGACTCCTATTCAGGATGTTCGAGGTGGACTTTCTGTCTGATATGTCATCTCGCACAGTAGTCGGAAATTACAACATCTGTTTGCCACACATAGCATACCGAAAAGTTACTGACAAACCATGGCAGGCAGTTTGTGAGCCGTGAGTTTGAGCAGTTTTCGCAAGAGTGGAACTATGCACACATCACGAGCAGTCCCTACTACCCAAAGTCCAATGGCCTGGCTGAAAATGCTGTCAAACAGGCCAAGCAACTTCTGGAGAAGTCAAAGAAGGACGACTTAAATGTCATGCTGGGTTTGCTCAACCTGAGGAACACGCCAAGAGACTCCATGGGATTGCCAGTCGCAACGCCTCATGTCCAGACGCACCGCACCACCCTGCCCATGTCAACAAAGTTGTTGAGGCCCAAGCCCTTAAGCACTACCTGCACCCAAAAGAACCTCAAAAGGGCACGACAGCAGCAGAAAAGGTGTTACGACAAGACTGCTGATATCAAAGACCACTGAGACCCAGTGAAGTTGTACGTTTGCGAACTGAAAAGGGTTTCAAGAAACTGGCAAGTAATGTGAAAAGTCTTCTAGAAGCGTGATACTCCAAGGTGTACTCCAAGTCTACATGTAATGATGAGGAGCTGACTACATCCGCAACTGGCAGCACCTGCTTCCAGTGAATGAGCCAAGACCTCAGTGAAATGCACCAGATACAGCCCACAGAATCTGGTGCCAGCTTCAATGGCCAATTCCTCACCCCAGCCACCTACACACCAGGTCCCTCAGGCTGCTTTGTATGCCCCTGTTGCAGTTTCCCCACCCACGAACACTATCCAGAGACCCAGCCCCTCAGCCAGTGGGCACCCTGACCACTCTACCTCCCAGCGCTTGCTGACTTCATCCTCAGTCCCTGCTCCCAGCTCTCCTCCTCCTGCAGTGTCCCGCCCAGTGTCCATGCCAGCTTGGAAACCAGGCCAAGATCAGCGCCAGCCTGTGGTGACACGCTCTGGAAGAGTTTCTCAGCCCAACCCCAGATACTTTGACATTTGATTATTTGCCTTGAAAATTCCCGTGATGTTTCATTGTTGGTGGTTTTTTTTTTCATTTCAGGAAAAGGCAGAAAGAAAACAGATTCATAAATTTTGATTGTCCTTGTTTGAGTTAAAAGAGTTCTGACATTTTGTTTTAACTTTATGGCAGACTCCCACAAATGGTGTGCGAGGTGCAATATGAGCAACGGAACATGCATCAAACAATTGCAGTTTAGTTATACCTGTGATGCATGAAAATGCATTGAAAATTGCATTTTAGTTTTAGAGCTTTATTTTCTAACTTGATTTGTTTTCCTTGGGAAGGGAGATGTAGAATAAGTGTGCTTAACCTATGACGTCACAAGAAAGTGTGATCACGTGACTTCTGCATGCGCTTGGAGATGAAGCTGCCAAATTAAACTAATAGCTCATATTCATTCTGGAGTCCCAGACTTTGATCTTGAATGGAAGTCCATTCCACATAAGGCTTTAAAGGTTTAAATTGACCATCCAGGCCCCTAAAAAAATTAATGAATACAAAACCCTTAATAAACAATACAGAAAACCCAACCACAGAATAAGAAAATGAACTACTCACGCATATTGCTGAGGCTTCAGAGGTTTAGGGGCTCCTTGTTGAAAAGCCCTAACAGGGGTCTCGCAATACCAGCAGTACATGCCACCCACATAATTCTGAACGGAGTAATTTTGGGCGCGGAGGTAGCAGTCTTTGAGGTGCGGAGGCAAAGGCATCGCTCGAAGTCTGGCATCGGCCGAAGGATACAGGAGAGAAATAGTCCCCAAGAGAAGGAGAGTGGCAGAGGAAGAGAGAAGGAACCCGAAGCGGTGATCCATGTTTGTAGATTTTTGTTGTTGTTGTTTGGCTTGTGTTTTGATCTGAAACCGAAAAAAGAATAATAAATTATGATCTAGAGTTAAAAGACCCCCCCCCCCCCCCTGAGATTTTAATTTAATTTTATTTTATTTTATTTTATACCACTTTATGTCACAGCAGATTCCTCCGCGTGAAATTCTGGTGCCCTCCCAGGGGAGAGCGCGTAGTCAGAAGTGCAGCGCCACCCATTTATTATTAGATCTCTTTTCCTATTTCCTGTCTGCAACTGTTTAAACGCCAGGGACTGTCAGAATAAAGCATCTCCACCATCTGAAAGGCTGTGATAGAAATTTCCTCTTTTCTATCAATCTGGTTTTGCCTTAATTTTTTTTTTCCTGTCACCTCCTTCTTGTCTATTTTCTGCTTTCTTGGTCAATTTTCCGCCTTTTTTTTTTTTTTTTTTTACCAGAAAGGCTAAAAAGATACCAGTTCTCACCTAAGCCAAAGTTGGATGCGCTGGGCCTGACTTTTCAGGCGCCTTAACGGCAGCGTGACATATTTTCGCTTATATAACAGACAACAATGTAGTTGCTGTTTGAGCGTCCGAGACAAAGAAGGAGACTTAAGATGAGACATTTTCTGTTAGGATTTGTTGGGTGTTTTTTGTTGTTTTTTTTTTTTTTTTATTTAGCAAAAGCAACCCCAATAAAAAAATTCAACAGAAGAGTTTGATATTGACAGCTATTACAATAAAAGAAAACAAAAGTAAAAAAAAAAAAAAAAAAAAAAAAAAAAAAAAGAGAGAGAGAGAGAGAGAGAGAGAGAGAGAGAGAGAGAGAGAGAGAGAGAGAGAGAGAGAGTTAAACCAAAAAGAACAAAACGATAAATAAATGATTAGCTCAATAGATTAGAAAACAAAGCAAGATCAACTTTCTAAAATATAGACTTAAAGAAAAAAAATTAAATCATACAAACTGAAATAAGGCAGAAAAAACGTAAAACAAAACAAAAGAAAATTAAACAAAATGACTTGAAATAAATTTCACCTTTATTATTTTTTGTTCATCAGCTTCACAAATAATGATTTTGTTTCGCGTATGCTACTTAGTTGATTTTTTACTGCCACTTATATAGCTCCATTCCGACTTCAATAATAAAACGAAATGAAATAACAAGAACATCCCCCAAAAAACAAACAATCCAAATCTTCTTCATAAGGTCTACTCACCAAATTCAGTTCTTGAAGTTACCTTTCACCTAAAAGAAAAAATAAAATAAAACCAAAAAATGAAACAAAACTTTACAATATGAAAAAAAGTCCCAGATAGTTCTTGATCTTCTTCTGGGAAAGAAAGAAGAGTCTAAGCCGTGCCAACGAGCAGGAGAGTTCATAGCCTTTATATACACTTTCCTCACCCCCCAAACTACACACACACACACACACACACACACACACACACACACACACACACCACACACACACACACACACATGCGCGCACGCACGCACGCACGCACGCACGAGAAGGAGAGGCAGCGAGGGGGAGTTAACCTATCCAGGAAACAAAGTGGGACTCGGCATGATCTATGGTTTGTACTATTTCCCCCTTGGTGTGGTATAATGAAAGGGCGAAGATTCAGATCGTGTGTGTGTGTGTGTGTGTGTGTGTGTGTGTGTGTGTGTGTGTGTGTGTGTGTGTGTTTGTGTTTGTTCTTCAATTTAACGTCTATTCACAATAAGAATATTAGACACAAAAAGCAAACAATTAAAAAAAGGAACTGTCTTAACAACTATAACCATAATACAGTGAAGTAATTGAATTCACACTATAAGTAACTGTGTAACTAATGTAACTACAACAGAAAAAAAGGGATATAAATATATATACATTTCCATGTGAAAAGAAACTGTGAAGAAAAACAATGTCGAGAACTATACCATGGTGGGCAGAATGCCTTTGCTGTGTGTGTGTGTGTGTGTGTGTGTGTGTGTGTGTGTGTGTGTGTGTGTGTGTGTGTGTGTGTGTGTGTGTGTGTGTGTGTGTGTGTGTGTGTGAGAGAGAAGAGAAGATAGAGAGAGGAGTATGTTTTTATTTATTTATTATTTTATATCGCGAATAATGGAATAAGCACTCATGTGCTTTTTTTTTTTACATCCAGTCCCTGTGTGCATGCAGTTTTGTAAATCTTGTCATCTGTTCCTACCAGCACACAATGCCTACTCTTACGAAAAGCTGAACAGGATTTAACGTGTGTTCTGCGTGCGTTCGCACACGGGCCTTGGTTTGCAGTCTTATCCAAAGGACTTTTGGGGTGAGTGGATTCACCACTGATGTTAACTCCAGGGGGAAAATCCCCTCGAACGGGAATCGAACTCGGGTCGTCAAATTGTGAGCGCAGTGTTCTGACCACTAGACTATCCCGTTCCAGAGAGAGAGAGAGAGAGAGAGAGAGAGAGAGGAGAGAGAGAGAGAGAGAGAGAGAGAGAGAGAGAGAGAGAGAGAGAGAGAGAGACTGTGTGTGTCCGTTTGTAAATTTAGGGGACGGGATAGCATAATGGTCAGAACATTGCGCTCGCAATTTGACGACCCGAGTTCGACTCCCGTTGGAGGGGATTTTTCCCCTGGAGTTAACATCAGTGCTGACTCCACTCTCCCCAAAAGTCTTTCGGATGAGACTGTAAACCGAGGCCCCGTGTGCAAACGCACGCAGAACATCTTGCGCACACGTTAAATCCTGTTCCACTTTTCGTAAGAGTAGGCCATTGTGTGCCAGTGGGAACATATGACAATATTTACAAAACTGCATACACACGGGGACCAGATGGATAAAAGCACATGATTGCTTATTCTGTTATCCTTGATAAAAAGAACTTTTTTTTATAATGAAAATGTTTGCGTGTGTGTATATGAAGAGGGGGTCGGATTCTTTGTTTTGTTTCGGGTGGTTGTTGTTCTTACTATTTTTCTTTGTGATGATGATGAGTTTTTTTTATGCCGTATTTTGTTGCTGTTGTTGCTTCGTTTTGTCTGTTTTGTTTCTTGGTTGTTTCATTGTTCTTTTTTGTTTGTTGTTTGTTTTGTTCCGTTTTCTTCATTGGGGAGGAAGGTTAATATGAGTACATGTGTATGAATACTTATGTACTGTAGTAGTAGTAGCAGTAGCAGTAGTAGCAGTAGCAGCAGCAGCAGCAGCAGCAGTAGTAGTAGTAGTAGTAGTAGTAGGAGTAGTAGGAGTATAGGAGTAGTAGTAGTAGTAGTAGTAGTAGTAGTAGTAGTAGTAGTAGTAGTAGTTATAGTGTAGTAGTAGTAGTATGTGCATTGTATTGTATTGTAATATGATATGTTGTGTTGTATTGTACTGTATTATATTGTATACTACTTTAATGCATTGCATGTTTTTCTGCGTGAAACTAGGAGGCACTGCTCCTTGGGAGATGACGCGCTGTCACGAAAGTGACACCGCCTATGATCTTCGGTTAAAAAAAAAACAAAATCCCGAAAATTTGTGCGTTTCTGTCCCAGTGAAAGAGGCTTTTCTCCACATTTTGTTTCCCATGAGCAACTCTCTTATAACCGTGGAGGTCTCAGTGTTACAGGGCCTAACTGTGTCTTGAACATAGAACCAAACTCGATCGTTTCATCTCAAAGACTAGCACCCAGACCACTACTCAAGGTCAAGGAAAAGAGAACAGGTTTAGATGGGATTGAGCCCGGAACTTCTCGCTTTCTAGATAGATGTATCAGCTCTGGATCGCCAATCCATTGAAAGATAGAAAAAAAGGAAGATAAAAGAAAAAAACAACAAAATAAACAAACACGATAAACTGCTGATTATCTGCGTTTACGCCAAGGCCAGTTCAAAATAACATAAACGGATGAAAGTAAGCATAGCATGACTTTCGAATTTCCTACCACTACCTCACTCCCCCCCCTATCCCTTTGCCCGGCTCTCTTTGTGTGCCTATATTTTACATCTCTTCTCTCTCTCTCTCTCTCTCTCTCTCTCTCTCTCCTCTCTCTCCTCTCTCTCTCTCTCTCTCTCTCTCTCTCTTCTATAGACAGATATGCTGCTCAATTAGCGTACTGACATGTGGACAGTCTGTTTCATGGCCTGATTTGTCAACACACTAGATTAGGCCGCGAATTCCCACACACACCACACAACACACACACACAGCGCACCGCGCGCCCACACATACTACACACAACAACACACACACAGCTACAACAACACACATACATACACACACACAGCTACACACACACACACACACACACACACACACACACACACACACACACACACACACACACACACACACACACACACACCACACACACACACACACACCACACACACACTCCCAATAATTTGTCTCCCATTCCTTCCAGACTCTAACTTGACGTCACAGCTTTCCCGTTTCCTCATTGGCTCCAAGGCATTGTCCCCCTTTCTTTATTATATTTTAGGTGTGGTGATGACGTCAAATACGCGTAAGCAGACTTGTCAAAATGGAGATCTGATGGACGGCTTAGGCATAGAACAGGGTGCGAAGACGTATCGCTTTACTTAAAAAAGAAACAAAAAATCTGTAGGTGTCAGTTGCTAATTGATGGAATATTTTTAGAGCTGTACCGTCACTTTGCGTAACTTCCCTTCCTTTTTTTTTGTTGTTGTTGTTGTTGTTGTTGTAATATGGCTTTCTGTTTGAGTCATACACTTTACATAAAGAAACAGAAAGAAAGGGACCGTAAAGAAGAGGAATGAATCATTTGCTTTGAAAGGTGTGTTGCTTGGTAAGTGTGTACGTGTGCACATGTATGCATTTATTGATTAGGAAGTGCCTATAATGATTGTCAATTACTAATAAATAAAAAAAATGTGAATGATATTATTATTTCTTTTTGGTTAGAGAGATGTACGTGCTTCCATTGATATTTATTCATAGTTTTTTTTTCTAATCAAAAATGGAAACTGCCTTTGAAAATGGTGGTATGTTTTGTCAAATCATGCTTTACCACCATTTGGAATTGATAATTATTGTTACAACGGGACTAATACAAGTTTTCTCGTTGTCCTACCAAGATTGTGCGTATGTTGTGGTGATACATTTTTCTAATAATAAAATTGCGTTCTAACCAAAAGTAAACTGTAAATCAATCGCTGGAATACTACACGAAGAGATGTGAGCTTCTTGTTGTGAATGAATGTGTATGTGTATGGGTTTTTTCTGGGTAATGTTTGTCCTTGAAATAAACGCCTCTGTTGAAACCAATGGACTGATATAACTTCTCACCTTTGAAGCTGAGTCTGGGTGTTGAGTTTAATCTACGGGGCACTAGATGCATCTGAATGCACGAGAATATAATATATATATATATATTATATATATATATATATATAATATATATATAATACATATTATATATGTAAAGGTAAAGATAAAAGATAAGGTATCCCATAACCTATGTGGCCTAGGGGAGCAAGGCGTCACAGCCTCAGCTTCTCTAGGGGCCAGCATATTGAGGGTGTCACCCATCTCATCTCCCTCGCTGCTTTACCTTCCTTGACCCTAAAGAAGGCAGGTACCCATTTACAGCTGGGTTAACTGGGGGAACTGTACTGAAGCCAAGGCGCGCGAACGGTCACCCATCCACTTGGTAACCACGCTCGATGCTGCTTAACTTTAGCTTGAAAAAAAGGTAGTGCTCTGACCACTGAGCTACATTGTCCCGTCTTATATATATAATATATAGATAATATAGATAATATAGATAGATAGATAGATAGATGAGTAGAGAGAGAGAGAGAGAGAGAGAGAGAGAGAGAGAGAGAGAGAGAGAGAGAGAGAGAGAGAGAGAATACACAGGAGATTATGAAGAGAGAGAGAGAGAGAGAGAGAGAGAGAGAGAGAGAGAGAGAGAGAGAGAGAGAGAGAGAGAGAGAGAGAGAGAGAGAGCACTACACCATTGGAGCATTATGCATTGTACTGTAATGTACTGTGATGTACTATATTGCATTGTCTTTCAATTACTGATATAAGCTAAGTACCAAACCCTACAGCGAAATGTTGCATGCTTTAAAATGTTGATGTCAGATGAGGAATTTCTTCATCGATGCAAAGCACCTGGTATAGCAACCTGCATCTTCCGTTTAAAAGACAAGGAGCGGGGGTAGGGGTAGGGCCCTCTGAAGTCGGAGTATGGCTGTATTTTTGACGATGTACTTGCAGACAGTTATACACGCAAGCTTCTCATCCAGAGTATACCTGTGGTCTTTGGCTACTGAAGCTGGGAAGTGCTTGACAATAACCACGAGAACAACAACGGCAACAGCAACAACAACAGCAACAACAACAGCAACAACAGTGACAATAACAACAGTGACAATAACAACTGTACAACAACAACAACAACAACAACAACAAATAATAATAATAATAATAATAATAAATAATAATAATAATAAATAATAATAATAAAATGATAATAATAATAATAATAATAATATAACGATATAATAATAATAAATAATAATAATAATAATAATAATAATAATAATATAATAATAAATTCAGAACGTCCTACTTTTTAGGTGTATGCAGCACCACTGAACAAACCACAGATTCAAACACTCCAATTGTAAACGGTCAATTTGGGTGGGTGTGGGTGTGGGTTTCCCCCCCCCCCCCCACACACACACACACACACTCTTTTTAACAGACAATAGTTAAGTAATCAATATTCAACGATCCGCCTACTGCATGCACTCTTTTTGGGACATATTGTGATGTTTGTTTGTTTTTTTTAACAAATTATCTAAGCACAATTATGTAAATAATCCCCTTATGTGATCACTCCTTTTGAAGCATGTAGACATTTCTAGCTGAAAATATCGAAGTAATGATAAAAGCTTGGAATCCACCCATGTAAACACCCTTTTGCAAGATGTGAGTTTGAAAGGGGAAAACATCTTTTAAAAAATGCGTAAACAAGCAATCCACAGATGTAAGCATTCCTGTTTCAAATTGGCGATTAGTGTTGAACAGAAAATAT
Organism: Stramonita haemastoma; assembly: GCA_030674155.1. Classification (NCBI taxonomy): domain Eukaryota; kingdom Metazoa; phylum Mollusca; class Gastropoda; order Neogastropoda; family Muricidae; genus Stramonita; species Stramonita haemastoma. Next base: position 7,911,372 of record CM060325.1, on the reverse strand, counting down.
CTCAGTGCGAATCATATAAGCAATTTAGACACGAGTGCTTCTATTGTGAAATGTTAATCTGTTTGCAGGGAGTGGATAGCTCAGTGGTCAGAGCGCTCACTTTCCCCAAGCTAAGGTTAAGCTGCATCTAGCGTGGTTACCAAGTGGATGGGTGACCGTTTTCGTACCTCGGTTTCAGTACAGTCCCCTAATTCACCCAGCTGTAAATAGGTACCAGCCCTCTTTAGGGTCATGGAAAGTAAGCACGAGGGAGAGGAGATGGGCGCCTCCCTCAACATGCTGGCCCCTAAAGAAGCTGAGGTCTCTGACACCTCGCTCCCCTACGACCACATAGGTTATGGGACACCTTTACAATTACCTTTAATCTGTTGTGTGTTTGTTTGATTTTTTTTTTTTTTACAGAAAATGTATATGCAATACTTGCACAAGCAATTCAAATTAAAAGTCGTCATTGGGTGGGTTTTGTTGTTGTTGTTGCTGTTGTTGTTGTTGTTGTTTTTTTTTTACAGTAAATGTCAAAGTAATAATTATGCAAAAACTCCACCAATATATTAATTTTTAGTATAAAAATTGTTGATTTCCACGTTGGGTGGGGTGGGGGTTAGGCAGAAAATGTCAGAGCAATGATTACGCAAGCAGTCTGTTATCATAAACATTTTTACTGCATATTGTTAGCTTGGTTACGTTTAACAGAAAATGTCTCAGTAATAGTTATCCAATCAGTCATCTTTTATAAATACTCCTACAGTAAAATGTTTATCTCCGTTTTTAACAGAAAATATCAAAATGACAAATATGCAAGCAGTCCAGCCAAGAAATTACTCCAATTGTAAAATTTAGAGTTGTCAGTCTTTTAAACAAAAGTTCTCTTTAAAAAATCAATGCTCTCGAAATAAACAATGACAAGGAAATAAAGAAAAGGGGGGAAACACCATCCGAAACAACCTTAGGCTTAAAGCTAGGGAAATTCTCAATGACAAAGCAGGAGCATAATGACTTCCTTCTTTGCCGACACAAATAGAAGACTATTGTCATGGTTAACATCAGTGCTGTGGGAAATTCCATCCAAGGTGGACACAGGAGAAATGACCTTCACATCCGGATCTGTCTGTCAATCTGTGTGTAGCTGTCTGTCTGCCTGCCTACCTGTCTGTCTGTCTGCCCTCTCTCCTCCTCCTCTCCCCCCCCCCTCTCTCTCTCTCTCTCTCTCTCTCTCCCACTCTCTCTCTCTCCCAAATTCATTTGGCAAAACTAATTATCCCTACAAAATATATTAGCTATTCTTATGCATTTCAACTGTTTGCTTAGGAAGCAGTGTAATCCTGATAAATTAGCATTGAGCTTGTATCTATGTAAGGCCTTTAAAATACGAGATATTTGGATGTCATAAGGGTTTTTCCCTCACTGTGGATTTGCTTGCATGTGTTTGTCACAGCTGTTCTTAACCGTGTATTCTTAACATCAATCATTGATTTGATCAGTGTAGGAATCCCTTCATGTATGGGCCAACAGTTCTTTATGAATAAATATGTTTTGGAATGTACTGGGTAGAGTCTCTCTCTCTCTCTCTCTCTCTCTCTCTCTCTCTCTCTCTCTTCTCTCTCTCTCTCTCTCTCCTCTCTCTCTCTCTCTCTCTCTCTCTCTCTCTCTCTCTCTCTCTCTCTCTCTTTGAACTATGCCTTGAAACTATTTTGAATAGTGAAAATGTTTGTCAATTGAGACATTTGGGTATATATATATGTATCCTGTGCTCTGAAAATCCGACAACTTTGTTAAGTATGATTGGTGTACTAAAAGTTTAAGTAGTTCATGTATCTTTGGAAAATCACTCTAGACAATGCCGACATTGTTTATGCTTGTTGGACCGTTTTGTTTGCAGTTTCTTTTGTCAAAATGCCTACCCCTTTGTACACAGGCTGGTGCCTTACATTAAAATCCTGAGTTCCTCTCTCTCTCTCTCTCTCTCTCTCTCTCTCTCTCTCTCTCTCTCTCTCTCTCTCTCTCTCTCTCTCTCTCTCTCTCTCTCTCTCCTCTCTCTCTTCATCACACACCACACACACACATACACACAGCACGCAACACACACACACATATTCACATATTGTTATAGCAACTTTCAATGGCAGATGTACAGATGCCATTTACAAAATCATTAAGTGTAGAAATATTAAACGCGGCAAATGTCCAAAAACATAAGAAACAAAGTAAAATAAAAAATACAAACTAACAAAAAAAAGAGAAAAAAAACAGACAAATCGAAACGAAACAAATCAAAAACAAAAAGAAAAGTTGGGAGTTTCACTTAGAAGCGGCACTATAGTAGTAAACTGAACAAAATAGATACTACTCCACTCGCTGAAGTCAGAAAACCTTTTTAAAAAAAAAAAAATGACAAAAAAGACTGTAAAATAAACATTATACTTTTTGTTGTGTTAAAAATTGCTCCCACCCCCTCCCATCATGAGTATATCGTACGTTAAAACAACAACAACAAAACCAAAAATAAATTAGAACCCACGCTTTTACGTCTGTCATTCCCACCATCCCATCATTGTGAACTAATATATCTCTAAGACGGTTGGTAAGTCGAGACTGTATATAAATTTATTAGCTTATAGTAGGATTCACATTGGGGAAAGGTCTCGGAGAAGACAAATGGATTAACACAGGCGTGTGTGCGCTTAGGCACGTACACCTTAAGCGAGAGCGCTCGCGGGTGTGCGTACACACACACACACACACACACACACACACACACACACACACACACACACCACACACACACACACACACACTCACACCACTCCACACACACACA
>CM060325.1:7888554-7898554 GCA_030674155.1 Stramonita haemastoma | reverse complement strand
AGAAAAATATGAATACATTTTAGAATAAGTCTATCTACACTGAGTAAACCTACTCCTAAAACAGCCAACGAAATGAAGGTCACCTAAACAATGACTACAAAATACAGAAGCTATGTTTATCTGTTCATTATGTTTTTTATCTGACAAAAAAGAAAGAGAAATCAAAGAAGCATGACAGACATGCTCTCCATGTTCCCATCTCACACAAAAAAATTAAGCATGAAGTCGCTAATGGCTGGAGCATACAGCTTTGCACCAATTTGTTAAGAATTTTGTTTTATATCCATATGTATTCTCCACACTTATATGCTGTGTGCATTTTTTGCGTTCCCAGTTAGAGCTCTTTGGCTCACCGATGGGGCGGCAAAACCTAGTGGTCAGAACACTGCGCTCCTAATTTGACGACCCGGGCTCGATTCCCGTTCGAGGAGATTTTCCCCCTGGAGTTAACATCAGTGCTGACTCCACTCTCCCCAAAAGTCCTTTGGATGAGTCTATAAGCCGCAGTCCCGTGTGCGAACACATGCAGAACATCTTGCGCACATGTTCTATCCTGTTCCGCTTTTCGTAAGAGTGGGCCATTGTGTGCCTTTGGGAACAGATGACAAGATTTACAAAACTGCATACACACAAGGACTGGATGTAAAAAATTACACGGGTGCTTATTCCATTATTCTCGATATAAAAGAATAGATAAATAATGTAAATGAGTAAGTAAATAGATAAATGAATAAATGAATAAATAAATAAATAAATAAATAAATAAATAAATAAATAAAAGAATCTGATTTGCTTTGATTTGATCTAAAGGTGAAATTTTGCGTTTGCGAATGGCTTTGTCCACCATTAAGGTAGCCACTTTCCCATTTCCATGATTGTTTGTACATAACAGCTTTGTGAACTTGTTGCTTGGGGGTCTTCTTTGCTTATACCATATTTACAATAATCAAAAATATATCACGAAAATAAAGGCTTTTCAGGCAAACTTACTACACCAGATTATTTGCAAAATATATTATCTAACAATGAATACATTCTAATGGTGCAACCATCAATATATTACATTATGAAATGTTTTGGTTTTTACAAAAAAAAAAAAACTCAACTGGAACATTCTGACTGAAATATCTGTACCGCAATCTTCGACAACAAACTAAATAAAAACATATTTTAACTATTACTTTGACAAAAAGCTTCAGTAAAACATTCTTTAAAAAATGAAACGACATTCAGTTTAACAAAGATGTAAACTGATACATCTTAAAAGCAGAGCAATTGTGTAATTGCTATGCATCCCACACAAAAACAAACGTGGAACCAATTTAAAAATGAAAAAAAAACACAGCATGATATTAACTATTTGTTTCAGAAACTAAGCTGAAGCATTTTAAGAATGCGCCAATAGCGTGATATTGTCAGGAGTGTTTAATAACAACAAAAAACACAATCAAAGCAGTCTCTATAAAAGAGGCTTATCTGACATCATATTGTCACATAGCTTTCCTGAAAAACTAAAAATGAAAGATGTTTTAACAACAAAGCTACAGCATTTTGGTGGGTATTGTATCTTAACACAAAAAATTAACGGGAACAGATGACATTTTACAAAACTGCATACACACGGGGACTGGATGTAAAAAAGCATATGATTGCTTATTCCATTATCCTCGAAATAAAAGATTATAAAAAAATAAAATAAATAAATAAACCTGAAACATTTTAAAACTGAAATCATAGTAGTATAATAATGGCATTCTTTTTTCACAATTTTAAACTGACACATTAAAAAAAAAAAAACACCAACAAAATAATGGTATTACCTTGACAGGAATCTTTCATAAACAAAGGAATGAAACGGTCTGTAAAAATGGGAAGTGTAACACTATACACTCCCACATATCTTTCACAAAGAGCTAGACTGAAATAGCTTGCAAGACAACCTATAGTATTAAAAGGTAAGGTAAAGGTGTGACCCTACCTAGGCAGTCGTAGGGGAGCGAAGCATCAGAGACCTCAGCTTCTCTAGAGGCCAGCATATTACGGACGCCCATCTCCTCTCCCTCGCTGCTTTACCTTCCCTGACTCTAAAGAGGGCAAGTACCCATTTACAGCTGGGTGAACTGGGGGGACTGTACTGAAGCCATGGTGCGCGAACGGTCACCTATCCAACTGGTAACCACATTCGACGTTGCTTAACTTGACTTGGGGAAAGCGAGCAATATGACCACTTAGCTATCTTGCCTCCCTCTATAGTACTACCACGTCATATGTCTTTTTAAAACAACTAACGTGGAGTATTTTTAAAATGATTCCACGATATATCATTAGCATACATAAATTTCTTTTTGACCTAATCTACGGTATTCAAACAAACGAGACATTGCAGTACACTGTCAGGAATCTTTGCTAAAAACAATCAACACAGTCTATGAAGAAAACTAAAAGAGATGAACGTGTTACATGACATTTCACACATCTTTTATGACGAAAGAGAACAAATCATTTTGAAAAGTAAAACCATCGTATTTCCTTGGGATCCACTCAAAGAGCTAGATTTCAGCATGTTGAAAACGAAGCTAGCTAAAATGGTTTCTGACCATCCTTCTTTCGCAACAGAAAAAGTGAAACTTTCAAAAAGTGACACTGAAAAGTACCTGACCATCTTCTTTTGCAGAAAAAAAGAACATGAAACCATTGAAAAGTGAAGCTTTAGTGTCAGCTTGTCAGAGATCGTAGACAAGGAACTACTGAAAGAGGCTGAAAGTGAAGCTATATTCTGTCATAGTTCTCTGTACACACACACACACACACACACACACACCACACACACACACACACACACACACACAATATATATATATATATAATATATATATATATATAAATATATATATGTATATATAATATATATGTATATATATATATATATCATCAAGACCTAAAAAAAACACATTTTACAAATAAAATCACTGTCCTTTTTCTCAAACGTATCTTTCATGAATACTTACGGAGAAACAGTCTAGAAAAGAAGTATACACAAGATCAAAAGCAAAAACCCAGACAGGTGTAAAATGAATCACTTGTTTATGCTTTACATAGTGCAGGCAACAGCACACACTAGAGCAACTATAAACCCAGGAAAGTGGTCACGGCAGCTGACTATCAACAGTATGCAGACAGCAGTTCACACTGGTGGCAGCTGCTGTTCCACACAATAGGTAAGACCAGAGAGAAAAAAGCTGGTTCGTGCATAAAAAGAAAAATGCAAATTAGCAAGCAATGAAAAGTCTTTTACATCTAAAAAAACACAGACACAACATGTTCTTTACGTCTGAAAGAAAGTTATGGTAGATCTATATCTGATGAGAAACACACGTTGAAGTAATGCAGAGTGAAGTAAAGATGTTGAATAGCAGAAAAGAATATATCTTATATATATATATATATATATATATATATATATATATATATATATATATATATATATTATATATATATATACATATATATAAAGCCGTGGGAATAATACAGGTATATATACTATTTTGGAACGAATAGGACAATAACTAAATACATGCAAATATTGTAAACTACCAAATGATTTTTTTTTGTATCGATTGAAAGCAATGCAAGCGTTTTAAAACACTGTTTAATGATTGTTTTAAATATTAAAAAGTGACCCCCCCCCAAAAAAAAAAAACACAAACAAAACCCCAAAGCAAAACCCCCCAAACAACAGCCTTCCATGACAGCGAATCTTTAACAAAATTATAAATCCAAACTGTGTAAGAAAAACAGCCCGCCTTCCCCCCCCCCCCCCCCTCCCCACCCTCCTGTTCCTCAACGGTTTACCCATGGTGCAATTTTGTATATACCACCATTTTAACCCACCTTTAACCGTATTCAAACTTCGAGGATTAAGTCTAAATACTACACCTCTGTGCATGCAATTTTTTTAAAATGTTGTAATCCGTTCATACCCCCATACAAAATGGCCTACTTTTGCTAAAGGCTGAACATGTTTTTAACGTGTGCGCAAGATGTTCTGCGTGCGTTTGCACACGGGGCCTCGGTTTATAGTCTCATCCAAAGGGCTTTCGGGGGGAGTGGAGTCTGCACTGATGTTAACTCCAGGGGGTAAAATCTCTCAAGAGGAGTGCCTTCGTGGCTGCTCAGCATGTGTCCATAATGAAGGTATGGCATTTTCTGCCCATGCATCTCTCAACAAAACAAACAAACAAAATAAGGTAAAGGGTACGGTATAAGTGTCCCATAACCTACGTGGTCATAGGGGAGCGAGGCATTAGAGACCTCAGCTTCTCTAGGGGCCAGCATATTGAGGGCGGTGCTCATCTCCTTTCCCTCGCTGCTTCACCTTTCCTGACCCTCAAGAGGGCAGGTACCCATTCACAGCTGGGTGGACTAGGGGACTGTACTGACGCCTAGGCGCGCAAACGGTCACCCATCCAACCGGTAACCACGCTCGATGCTGTTTAACTCCGACTTGGGAAAGCGAGTACTCTGACCACTTAGCTATCCTGCCCCCTTCCAAAAAAATAAATAAATAAACAAACGAAAGTGGAATATCTTATTGCAATCACAGTGTTATACTAGCATGTATCTGTGACAGAGATCAAAGCTGAAAGTCTCTAATATGAAGACTTTAGCATATCATTGCCACACATCTTTAACAACAACAACAACAACAACAACAACAACAACGACGACGACGACGACGACGACGTCGACGACGACAGCCGAAGTGAACAAAATACATCTTCAAAATGAAGCGTGAGCGTTACAATATCACCGGTCTTTCACAGAACCATGGAATGGGGCGTGTCAAGAGCGAAACCATATAACAGCATTAGCACATATCCTTCAAAACGAACCCTCTCACATGGATTTGTCCTGTTGCCTTGAAATCTCTGTCCCCAAACAGAGCCTGTGCAGGTCTATGTAACCTGGGGAAAATAATTAGGCCTATTGTTCCTCGGCTACAGCTCCGAGGTTCACCAAATGGCAGGATGTTGCGTACGCGATCATTTTTACACAACTAATATAAATGGGGAAAACATCTTTAGACTTGAAGAAGAAGAAGAATTGCGAAGAGGAATTGCGAAGAAGAATTGCGAAGAAGAATTTGAAGAAGAAAAATTTGAAGAATTTGAAGAATTTGAAGAAGAAGAAGAAGAAGAAGAAGAAGAAGAAGAAGAAGAAGAAAGAAAGAAAGAAAGAAAGAAAGAAAGAAAGAAAGAAAGAAAGAAAGAGACAGAGACAGAGACAGAGAGAGGAAGGAAGAAAGAAAGAAAGAAAGAAAGAAAGAAAGAAAGAAAGAAAGAAGAAAGAAAGAAAGAAAGAAAGAAAGAAAGAAAGAAAGAAAGAAAGAAAGAAAGAAAGAAAGAAAGAGAGCCCATCAGGTAACTGATATTCCTTTTCTAAGGCATGAACACTCCACTGACCTTTTCCTGGGGGGGGGGGGGGGGGTATTCTCTGAAAACTTCAAAACCAAACTTGTCATATGTAAGCAAGCAAATGCGTCTGTAATGTAAACTTCAGCAACAATCGAAAACAACAACCACATACATACTTGCTGGTTCAAAACTTCAGAAACGCAATTTTTTGATCAACATTTCAATCTACACACAAAAATTCCTTTATTCAATATAAATCAATATCAGCATATACCTCCACTAAATAGCACACTAAGATTATATCAATACTACATCACAGTCCATATTTTCAGACCAAGAAAAAAAACACAATAAACTGAAATGAAACCCATCCCCTCCCCTCGCTAATTTCACACCAAAATCATTAAATTCTGAAACATATAAACAGCTATAAACACAACACTCATAATTCAAGATCTAAAATGACCAATTAAAGATGTTGACAATTTTCCCCCAAGTTTTATCTCAACTAATTGCGTTCTTAAACACACAAATACAACTCTATAGATAGGTATTACAAAAACATAAATACATTGATAAACTTTGAAAAAAAACTCAAATATTTTTTTCGTCTGAGTATAAGCTTTGTATGTACATCAAAGAGCTACAGACATGGCACTGAATAAAGTAAAAGAGACTGTACAAAAGGCAACACTGATGAAATTGGTAACAAATGTCACACCTCTGTCTTTGTCTATCTTTTAAAGAAACTCGTGACATATAAATCAAAAGGTAAAAAAAGATAAGGGTGTCCCATAACATAGGCGGTCGTAGGGCAGCGAGGCATCAGAGACCTCAGCTTCTCTAGGGGTCAGCATATTGAGGGCGGCGCCCATCTCCTCTCCCTCGCTGCTTTACCTTCTCTGACCCTTAAGAGGGCAGGTACTCATTTCCAGCTGGGTGAGCTGGGAGACTGTATTGAAGCCAAGGCGCGCAAACAGTCACCCATCCAACTGGTAACCATGCTCCGCACTGCTTAACTTGACTTGGGAAATGCGAGTGCTCTGACCCCTGAGCTATCCTGCCCCCAGCATATCAATTATTGTTCACAAAATATGATGCTCAATATGAAGATACTGTGATAAAAAAGTGAAAAAACTCTATTCTGGAAAACCACAGGATAACTCTGCTCAATGTTGTTCAAATGACCAACACCATTAAAAATGATAATAACACGTAAAACATCTTCAATGAATCTAAAACAGGTACAGAGGAGATGCCCTGACCATTGCTGTCCTATGATGCTGTGTTGAAACGCCAGGATTGAATGATGCACATCAACTAAAATTGTTCAGTCACCATTTTGGGTCCTGATCCTTTCTGTCATCTTTCATACCCCTAAAGGAAGAACAGGAGGAGTTCAAACAATTTCAATTCACTAAACCACACAAGACAACTTCGAAGTCAAACCAAAAAAAAACAAACATAACTCCGTTTCCTAACATTCACATCAAACAACCAGCTTCATAAACACATAAACTACATCACGTACCTAAATAACACTGATAAACCCATCACCAAACTTAAAAAATCCACCTTTAATATCGCAGACATTCTCCCCCCCCCCCCCCCCCCCCCCCCCCCCAACCTTATTGTTTCTCAACCCCATGGCGAAGAGACAAGCGCAGTAGCCTATCAATCAAGGTCCCCCACAGACACACCTTCTACCGATGCATCCTCGTCGGCAGATCCTGATGCCATTCCTTCAAGAGATCCTCGTCTCTCGCTTGTCACAGATGCTCCAGAAGCAGGTAACATTCTCTTAGCTCCAGAAGTCTTGGAAAGAAAACCTCCTAGTCTGAGCCTTGCATCACGAAGACTCCTTGAGGTATGAGCTTGTCAGGGATGTTCTTCCAGGTTTCTCTGCCGTTTCTTTACCATCTCTGGTTGTGAGTTGCCGCGAAGTTTTGACAATGTCACACAGGTCCTGGAAACAAAAAAAAAGAAAAGAATTATTAGGAATGGGTGAAGAGGTGAGGGAGTACAAAGTCTTTAATCATAGCAGATACTCGGTCTTAGTGGTAAAGTTAGATGGAGTGACAGGAAAGAAAAAAAAAACAAGGCATGGAATAATAAGAGTTTGAACTCGAGCTCGAATGATTTGTTCACAGAAAAAGACATTGACCCTTACATGAAGGGGGTTGGCAAACAATTTTGAGGTTTTTCGTAAATTAAGAGAAAAAAGAAGAAGAAGAAAGAAAAAAAAAAAAAAACCAACAAGAAGAAAAACAAAGTTTCAATGTAACGAGAATCAACACAGATTGATTGGTTGGTTGGATTGATTGATTGATTGATTGATTGATTGATTGATTGATTGATTGATTGATTGATAATATTCCGGGTTAACAGAAAGTATTTACACATTATTTTTCACCCAATCCTTGAGAGAGGGGGGGGGGGAGACAGACAGACAATCAAACAGACAGACAGAATAGACAGACACAGACAGACAGATAAAGACAGAGAGCGACAAAGACAGAGAGAAACACAGACACAAACATAGGCACAGACACACACAGACAACAGAGAAGAGAGAGAGAGAGAGAGAGAGAGAGAGAGAGAGAGAGAGAGAGAGAGAGAGAGAGAGAGAGAGAGAGAGAGAGAGAGAGGAGAGAGAGAGAGAGAGATGACAGACAAAGGATGAGGAAGCAGAGAGAGAGAGAGAGAGAGAGAGAGAGAAGGGACAGCAAAAGAACAGAAGACAGACAGACACAGAACAGACAGACAACACACACACAACACAACAGACGAACACACACACACAACACACAACACACACACACACACACACACACACACACAGCAGAAAAAGAAAGACAGAAAGAAAACAAGAAAATAAAGAAAAAAAAAAAAGCAACACCGCCCCCCCAAAAAAAAAAAACACAAACAAACAACAACACCAAAAAAAACCCAACACTAAACAAAAAAAAATTAAAAGAAAAAAATAAAAACAAAACCGATAAAGAACCTATATAGAAACAAAACAAAACAAAACAAACAAACAAAACTTCCACAAACCGTGTTGAAAGGATGATCCAAGATGTCAACATCAATGCTCTTGGTTCTGACAGACCACAGGGTTCGACAGTCTTTCTGGCAGTCTTGCAAAACCGCCTTGGCCTCCTCTAAGGTATTTGCTCTATAGTCTTTCAGGCCCTGATATTTGCGAAAAGAAAAAACAAAAAGAAATAACGGAGAAAGGGAGGGTAGGATCACGAAAGAACAGCCCCCCCCCCCCCCACACACACACACACACACACTTCCTCCCCACCTCACCCCTTTCCACCACAACCAAAGTGTAATTGAAGAAGAGGGAGAAAGAAAAAGAGGAGGTGGGGGGGAAGAAAGGAAAGAAGAAGGAGATAAAGAAGGAGGAGGAGGAAGAGGAGGAGGAAGAAGAAGAGGAAAAAAGGAGGAGGAGGAGGAGGAGAAAGAGAAAAAGGAAAAGGAAGAAAAAGGAGGAGGAAAATGATGAGAAGAAGAAGAAGAAGAAGAAGAAGAAGAAGAAGAAGAAGAAGAAGAAGAAGAAGAAGAAGAAGAAGAAGAAGAAGAAGAAGAAGAAGAATTGAGAAGAAGAAGAATTTGAAGAAGAAGAATTTGAAGAAGAAGAATTTGAAAGAAGAATGAAGAATTTGAAGAAGAAGAAGTTGAAGAAGAAGAAGAATTTAAGAAGAAGAAGAAGAAGAAGAAGAAGAAGAAGAAGAAGAAGAAGAAGAAGAAGAAGAAGAAGAAGAAGAATGAAGAAGAATTGCGAAGAAGAAGAAGAAGAATGAAGAAGAAGAAGAAGAAGAAGAAGAAGAAGAAGAAGAAGAAGAAGAAGAAGAAGAAGAGAAGAAGAAGAAGAAATAACACGAAAAGAAGGAGGAAGAAAAAAGATGGAGAAATGGTGGAAGAAATGAGGTAAGGGAAGAAAGGAAGAGAGAACTTGAGCAACAATAAACCAGAAGAAAAATTTTAGCTGCACACTCCTGAAACACATAATTATATTTGTTAAAATCATATTAAAAGACTCTTCTCAACTTGATAAACACACGCACGCACGCGCGCGCGCTCACTACCTTACACAACCTTACACACACTACCCCCCATTCTCTCTCTCTCCCTCTCTCTCTTTCTCTCCGTCATACACACACACACACACTCTCTCTCTCTAATCTCTCTATCTCTCCCCCCACACACACACAAAACACACACACACACACACACACACACACACACACCACCTGCCACACTACATCACACACACACACAAACACACTACCTCTTTCACACACATAAACACACACAAAACACACAAACACATTTCCACACACACACATACATACACACTAACACACACACAGCCTCTCTCACACACATATACACACATAAACACACAAACACATTACCACACACACACACATACATACACACACACACGCACGCACGCACACACACACTGCCTCTCTCACACACAAATACACACACAAACACACACTACCTCTCTCTCTCTCTCACACACACACACACATACACACACACACACACACTACCTCTCTCTCACACAC
>CM060325.1:7881054-7883554 GCA_030674155.1 Stramonita haemastoma | reverse complement strand
CACCAGCGGAGCAAACTTCTTCTCCTTCTTCTTCTCCTCGCAAGGGAAGCAGAAACACTTTTCCCCGCAGAGCCCCCAGCAAGGATGCGGCTCGTCGTCGGTGCCGCAAGACAGTTTCTTGGAGCAAGGCTGCTCGCACGGGGAGCAAGGGGCGTGGCAGAGGGAGCTGCACTCTTGGTGCGGGCAACTCTTCCAGGGGCATTCCTCCTTACAGGGCGGGCAGGGAGTTCCGCAAGGTTGGTTACACTTGCTGTGTTGGCATCCCGTGCCGCAGGATTTGCGCTGGCAGGGAAGGCAGGTGGATCCGCACGGGAGGAGGCACCGATGCCCGCAGCCGGGAAGCACCTCTCGGCATTTCTCCTTGCAGGGTTCGTGCACCTGCCCTGACCAACACCTGCCGCAGGTGCCCTTACAGGTGTGCGAGCAGCTGAGAGTGGCCTCGCAGGGTTTGGAGCAAGGGTTTTCTTCAGGGCGAGGTGGCAGGCGGCTTGGACTAAGTGACCACAAGGCCAGACTCTGTCCACCTGTACGGCAGAGGGACGGGTGTCAGGACGGGATGTAGCCCAGTGGTTAGAACATTGCGCTCGCAATTTGACGACCCGGGTTCGATTCCCGGTCGAGGGAGATTTTTCTCCAAGAGTTAACATCAGTGCTGACTCCACTCTCCCAAAAAGTCTTTCGGATGAGACTATAAACTGAGGTTCCGTGTGCGAAACGCCACGCAGAACATCTTACGCACGTGTTAAATCCTGTTCCGCTTTTTGTAAGAGTAGGCCGTTGCGTGCCGGTGGGAACAGATGACAAGATTTACAAAACTAATTACACACGGGGACTGGATGTAAAAAAAACCCCACTCATTCATGTGCGCGTGCACACATACATAAACGTGCGCACACACATATACGCTCACACACTCACACGCTACCACGCACGCACGCATGCACGCACGCATACACACACACCGCACACACACACAAACAAAATAACCCCCCTTACACACACACACACACACACACACCACACACACACACACACACACACACACACACACACACCACACACACACACACACACAAACAAACAAACAAACAAACAGACCACACCACCACCACCACAAGTTTTTCCCATTCCATCCACTCTGTCAAAATGCGTGCATGCGTGTGTACGTTCGAATTTGCTAAAAGTTATTGTCATTGATTGCTTGTGTGTTGTGTTGTATAGATCGAATGCAAGCGCTTTGATTTGTTTTTTGCAAGATATAGCACTATAATTATAAATTCCATGATCATTATTATTATTATTATTATTATATTATTATTATTATTATTATTATCATTATTATTATTATATATTATTATTATTATTATTATTATTATTATTATTATTATTGTTGTTGTTGTTGTTATAGTTATTATTATTATTATATTATTATTATTATTATTAATCATCCTCCTCCTCCTCCTCCTCATCATCATTATGATAGATCTTACCACTTCTTCGCACTTGGTAACGTGGCTTTGTTGAGGCGACACTTGTGGCAAACCCCGGTGCAGGAGTGTCCACAAGCCAGCTTCCCCTCACAGCGCTCAATGCAAATGCAAGTGATAGGATCTCTGAAGAAACAACACCACACACAAAAAATCACGGTGTTGTGTTGTGTTGTGCTGTGTTGTGTTGTGTTGTTGTTGTGTTGTGGAGTTGTTGTGTTTGTGTTGTGTTTTGTGATGTGGTGTGTTGTGTTTTGTGATGTGTTGTGTTGTGTTGTGAAGAGTTGTGTTGTGGTGTTGTGTTGTAGAGTTTTTTGTGTTTGTGTTGTGTTGGGGAGTGTTGTGGAGTTGTTGCGCTGTGGAGTTGTGTTGTGTTGTGCTGTTTTCTGTTGTTGTGTTGTTCTGTGTTGTGCTGTTTTCTGTGTTGTGATGTGTTGTGTTGTGCTGTAGAGTGTTGTGTTGTGTTGTGCTGTGTTGTGCTATGCTTTGCTTTGCTTTGTTGTGCTGTGTAGTGTAGTGTAGTGTAGTGTAGTGTAGAGTGGTGTGGTGTGGTGTGGTGTGGTGTGGTGTGGTGTGGTGTGGTGTGGTGTAGTGTACTGTAATGTGGTGTGGTGTGGTGTGGTGTGGTGTGGTGTGGTGTGGTGTGGTGTAGTGTAGTGTACTGTACTGTAATGTGGCTGTGCTGTGCTGTGCTGTGCTGTAGTGTACCGAAGTGTAATGCAGTGTAATACAGTGCAGTGCAGTGCAGTGCAGTGCAGTGCAGTGTAGTGCAGTACAGTGTAGTGTAGTGTGTGTGTGTGTGTAGTGTAGGTGTAGTGTGTGTAGTGTAGTGTAGTGTAGTATATATGGTGTATGTATAGTGTGTGTAGTGTTGTTGATGATGTATATATATGTATTATTAGTGTATAGTTAGTTTATATATATATATATATATATATATATTATGTGTAGTGTGTGTGTGTTATGTGATATAGTTTGTTAGTGTTTGTTTGTATATTATATATCTATATATA
>CM060325.1:7848554-7878554 GCA_030674155.1 Stramonita haemastoma | reverse complement strand
TGAGAGCTGAGGTCTCTGATGCCTCGTTTCCCTACAACACAAGGTTATGACAAAACCTTTTACCTTTACGTTTAAGAAAAGCTGAGGTCATCTGACGGCATCGCTCCCCTACAACCACACAGGTTATGGACACCTTTACCTTTACGTTTAGAAAAGCTGAGGTCTCTGACGCCTCGCTCCCCTACAACCACACAGGTTATGGGACACCTTTACCTTTACCTTTAGAGAAGCTGAGGTCTCTGACGCCTCGCTCCCCTACAACCTCCAAGGTTATGGACACCTTTACCTTGACCTTTAGAGAAGCTGAGGTCTCTGACGCCTCGCTCCCCTACAGCCTCCAAGGTTATGGGACACTTTTACCTTTACCTTTAGAGAAGCTGAGGTCTTTGACGCCTCGCTCCCCTACGACCTCCAAGGTTATGGGACACCTTTACCTTGACCTTTAGAGAAGCTGAGGTCTCTGACGTTTCGCTTCCCTACGACCTCCAAGGTTATGGACATCTTTACCTTTACGTTTTTTTTTTTATAGGCTTACTTGTGGCATTTCATCTCCGCTTCGTGTCCACACATGGGTATTTTCTTGGTCACTGGAAACTCGCAGGGAAGCAGTCTTCAAAGCACTTTTTCCGGCACGGGTGACCTTCTTTGCACGTGATTCGCTCGCACTTTTTCCGGCACCTGTTGACCCACATTTCGGTGTTGGTGTTGGTGGTGTTCTTGGTGGTGTTGTTGGTGTTGGTGTTGGTGTTGGTGGTGTTGGTGGTGGTGTTAGTGGTGTTGTTAGTGTGTTGTTATTGTTGGTGTTGTTGTTGCAAACATATGTCATACAATAGTATCAACTTTTTTTTTTTTTAAATGGCTTTAATTAGCCCACCTACGCCTTTACAAATGGGACGAAAAGTGATCGTCTTTATGTTCTTCAAGACACGGAAGTACAGTATTTCTATGATAAAGCAGACCTACACTGGCAAAGTGCTACACAAAATTACAAAGTATGTCTTTTTGTTTTCTTCACTGTAAGGCGAAAAGTCTGTAATTAATGTACAGGATTCTTTTTTGTTTTCTCTTTTTGGTAGAGGAGGTGTTTGTTTGTTCGTTTGTTTGTTTGTTTGTTTGTTCGTCAGCTGGATCTGTAAGGTTCACCACTAGTCATTTTTTGCGTAGCAACTGTTTCCTCTACCGTTTAGGTAGCCACATTCCGACTTCGAAGGTGTAATAACACGATACTACAGTTTATACGGTTTTGCTTATTTTCTTAGGGCAGGGCTTTTGGGTCTTATTACTTTTACTTCTGTCATCTATTCCTATCTCCACACAATGACCTACTTTTTCAAACAGCGCAACGGGCTTCAATGTATACGCAAGATGTTCTACGTGCGTTTCGTACACAAGACCCCGGGTTAAAGTCTCATCCGAAGTCCTTTCAGGGCGAATCGAGTCGGTACCTATGCTAACTCGAGGAGAAAAGTCACCACAATTTCCTAGATTCCTATCTTTAGTTATGGCACTAATAAACACCACCACCACCACCACCACCACCACCACCACCACCAACAACAACAACAACAACAATTTCCTAGATTCCTATCTTTAGTTAAGGCACTAATATAACACACCACCACCACCACCACCACCACCACCACCACCACCACCACACACCACACCACACCACAACACAACAACAACACAACACAACAACACAACAACAACAACAACAACAACAACAACAACAACAACAAAAGAGAAAAAACAAACAAGAACTGACTTGTATTTCTCATGGTCTCTGTCATAACCATGGCAGCTGAGCTCACAAGCGTGTCCACAGGGCAGACGAAAGTCGCAAGGAAGCTTGCAGCCCCCTTCTGGCATCTGATCAAAATCCTGTGCAGAACAAAGATAAAAAAATAAATAATGGATTTTCGTTCCGTGTCTAGAGCTCTGAGGTTTACCGATGGTGAGAGTTTTTGTGTATGAGACTGTTTTTTGAAATTCTCCCCCCACCATTTCGATCACTGTTTTCTGATTTAGGTGGGAACATAAATGAATAAATAACGCACTCTATTACACACTACACTACACTACACTACACTACACTACACTACACTACACTACACTACACTACACTACACTACACTACACCACCACACTACACTACCACACACACCATACCACACCACACCACACCACGCAACACACTACACCACACCACACCACACACACACCATACCACACAACACACTACACCACACCACACAACACACTACACTACACCACACCACACCACACCACACCACACACACACCACACCACTTTACACTACACTACACTACACTACACTACATTACACCACACCACACCCCACCCCACCACACCCCACCCCACCACACCCCACTACACTACACTCAACCACACCACACTACACTACACTACACTACACTACACTACACTACACTACACTACACTACACTACACTGCACTGCACTGCACTGCACACTACACTACACTACACTACACTACACTACACTACACTACACTACACTACACTACAACTACACTACACTACACTACACTACACTACAGGTGGTGGTGTTCCCATAACCTGTGTGGTCATAGGGGAGAGAGGCCTCAGAGACCTCAGCTTCTCTAGGGGCCAGCATATTGAGGGTGGCCCCCATCTCCTCTCTCCCTCGCTGCTTTACCTTTACTGACCCTAAAAAAGGCAGGCACTCATTGACAGCTGGGTGAAGCGGGGAACTGTACTGAAGCCAAGGCGCGCAAACGGTCACCCACCAATTTAGTAACATCGCTCGAAGCTGCTCTTGTTGTTTAGTTGAGAGAGCTTTTTTTTTTTAATCTTGATCTTATCCCTGATAAGGGCGGGGACTGGATGTAAAAAAAGCACACAAATGCTTATTTCGTTATCCTCGAAATAAAAGAATTTGCCTTGCCTTGCCTTGCCTTGAGCTTATAGCACTGAATATCTACTGACAATAACTTCCCCTATCCTAAATTTCTGCCCCGCGCTCTCCCCTTCAGTCCTGTCAGCCGATTTTCCGGCGATAACGGTACCAGAGGAGGGTTGATTTATAGTGATCTGTCATGCGGCTAACTGGCATCAACGGACTCTGGAAAGTAGTTTTGATACAGTAAACACTGCTTCTCCTTTCCCACCAGATTGTTTATAAAGCTTCGTGTGTGTGTGTGTGTGTGGGGGGGGGGGGGGGGGTACGTAAAATGTACCTCCTAGGTACCCATTTTTCACTCTTCTGCACCTCAGAAACCCAGGAATTGAAGGAAAATTCAGTCGCGCCGGTTTTCCTCCTTACAGGACTGATGGATTAGCGTAAAGCTGAGCCGGAAAACAGGCTTGCCGCATTGAAAGGGTTGTTAACCTTGTAGTCCAGTGCTGGAACGATTTTGTCAAGAAAAAATTTGCCAACAGTTGAGGTTTTTTTTTGTTGCTTTCGATTCTATTGGCTGGGTGAAAGTGAGTGCTCTGACAACTGAGCTATCCCGGCCCCAACACTAGACCCTACAGCACAATTACTAGGCTAAATGCCATGATATAACATAGTTACTTTGGGGGTGTTGATCTTCACTTCAGGGCTGAGGTGGTTTTCGCATCTGAGAAGCAGGGTGTCACTCAGCTGCCGGTGCTCTTTGGCCGTGCGGCAAATATTCTTCCACAGGGCGCTGCTTTCTGCCAGAATTCTGCCCAACACACATACAAATACGCATACACACACACGCACGCGCACGCATGCATGCACGTACACGCACGCACACACACATGCACGCGCTCACGCATGCATGCACGCACGAACGCGCATGCATGCACGCACGCACACACATACACACAGACACACACATACAAACACACGCACACGCTTGCGCACAAGCAAGCACACGCACACGCACGCATGCATGCACACACGCACACACAGACACGCACACAAACACACACACATTCCATTATCTCGAAATAAAAGGTTCAACAATTTTTTAAATAAAAATACATCTTAAAACACACACACATAGACACATTCACTCACTCTCACTCACTCACACACCACCACACACACACACACACACACACACACACACACACACACACACACACACACACACACACACACACACATCCAATATCCTCGAAATAAAACATTATTTTTTAAAATAATAAAATGTATAACACACACAAATTTTCCAAAAATTCTTTCATCTTCCAGCATACTAGTTTTGTTGTGTAGACCTATGTGCTGCTTACTTGAAGCTTCCGAACAAAACGCAGAGAAGAGAGACATTTCTGCACCCCTAGGAATAGGAATGGGATGGGAGAAAGACGCTTCTTGAAAATAAAACAAAAAAAACTTTAAGTTTTCCAGCATACTAGGTTTTGTTGTGTAGGTACAGCTTACTTGAAGCTTCTGAAAAAAAAAAAAACAGAGCAGAGAGACATTTCATGCATACCTAGAATACTCATGTATTTTTTAACATCCAGTCCCCCGTGTGTATGCAGTTTTGTAAATTTTGTCATCTGTTCCCACCGGCACACAACGACCTACTCTTACAAAAAGCGGAACAGGATTTCACGTGTGCGCAAGATGTTCTACATGCGTTCGCCCACGGGGTTTCAGTTTATAGTCTCATCCGAAAGACTTTATGGGAAGAGTGGAGTCAGCACTGATGTTAACTCCTGGAGAAAAATCCCTTCGAACGGGAATCGAACGTGGGTCGTCGAATGGCGAGCACAATGTTCTGACCACTAAGCTACCCCGACCTTCCAATTTGCTGTGTTGTGTGGACTTTGTCATCTGTTCCCACCGGCACACAATGACCTTCTAGTCTCCCCAAAGTGCTTCAGATGAGACTATAAACCGAGGCCCCGTGTGTGAACACACGCAGAACATCTTGCAAACACATTAAATCCTGTTCTGCTTTTCGTAAGAGTAGGTCATCGTGTGTGACGGTGGGAAAAGATGACATTTACATTACAAAAAACTGCATACACACAGGGGTTGGATGTAAAAAAAAAAAAAAAAAAAAGCACAAGAGTGCTTATCCCATTATCCTCGACATAAAAGAGAAAAAAAAGTGTGTAAGTAGGCACTAGAACGCAACTCTATAGTCTTCCGAGAATGATGGGTGCCTACTACTACTAGGAAGGTACCGGTTATGTTATGTTATGTTATAGTCAAATAATAGTCCTTTCCAGATTTCTCTGATATCAGGACTGTGGTCAGAAGCCAGAAAGTCAGAGCTCCCACGCTTCGCTTCGACGAGGTCTCCCACTTCAGCACCTCACCTCGGGCCACCCCCCCCCCCCCCCCAAAAAAAAAAAAAAAAAAAAAAAAAAATGTCACACTTCTTAATATTAAGCAACTTCACATCATGAAAGAGGATATTAACCGCAAACTAAATGAGGTACCGGTGTCGCTTACTTGAAGTTTCCGAAGGCGAAGAACCCGTTGCGGGCTCGGGAGAGAGCAACGCAGACTCTGTTGTCGGTGCTGAGGAAGCCCACAGAGCCCTCCTGGTTGCTCCTCACCAGAGAGAGGAGGACGATGTCGTTCTCCTCCCCTTGGTAGTTGTCTACCGCCGTCACGCGCACTCCTGCAACACCCGTTAGTCTGTTGTGTTTTTGTCTTTCACGAAAAAAAGTTTTCTTTGGGTATTTTTTGTTTTGGGGGGGGGGGTTGGTGTTTACATCCCTAGGGGGAAAGCGTGTGCTGTGACCACTGAGCTGGCCCTTAGAGAAGCCGGGCGGGATAGCCTAGTGGTCAGAACATTGCGCTCTCAATTTGACGACCCGGGTTCGATTCCCGGTCGAGGAGATATTTCTCCTGGAGTTAACATCAGTGCTGACTCTATTCCCTAAAGTCCTCGGATGAGACTATAAACCGAGGCCCCCATGTGCAAACGCACGCAGAACATCTTGCGCACGTGTCAAATCCTTTCCCGCTTTTCGTAAGAGTAGGCCATTGTGCACCGGTGGGAACAGATCACAATATTTACAAAACTGCATTCATACGGAGACTGGATGTAAAAAAGCATATGAATGATTATTCCATTATCCTTGATATAAAAGAATAAAATAAAAAATTAAATAAAAATAAAAAAGAAGCTGAGCTCAGTGGTCAGAGCGCTCGCTCCCCCCCCCCTCCCCGCCCCAGGTAATGTTAAGCAGTGTCAAGGGTGGTTACCAATCGAATGGGTGACCGTTTGCAAGCCTTGGATTCAGGACAGTTCCCCCAGTTCAACCGGCTGTAAATGGGTACCTGCCCTATTTAGGGTCAGGGAAAGTGAAGCAGCGAGGGAGAGGAGATGGGCGCTGCCCTCAACATGCTGGCTCCTAGACAAGCTGAGGTCTCTGATGCCTTGCTCCCCTACGACCACACAGGTTATGGGACACCTTTACCCTTACCTTTTACCCGAGGGGCATGCCGTGGGCTTCTTCTAGTATAATGATTATACATAGAGTACACAGTACAAATGTAACTGCACTTCCGGTTTGCAAATTTGAGAAAAGTTTACATATAACATTACTGTGGGCAGCAAAATTTGAACATTGTGCAATCATTATTAGTGTAATAATCTTAAACACTCAAAAATGCATTCATATGATGCAAAGAGTATGATGTTTGATACATGCTATTGTCGTTATAAGTTATTTGCTTACCCACCTTCCTAAAAAGTGACCCAAGTGTTCGAACGAAGTACAATTTTCAGTCAATACAAAACTACTGGCAACCACCCCTCCCCCCACCATCTCCCTCCCTCCCCACCATCCCCCACTTCTCTCTTCCCCCCCCTCCCCCCCTCTCCCCCCCCCTCCCAGCCCCCCCATCCATCCCCTTCTCCCCCCCTCCTACGTTCCTCCCTCCCCCCCCCACCCTTCCTCCACCCACCCCCTCCCCCCCCCCCTCCCCCTTGCTTCTCCCTAGCACAAAAATGTGAAGATAGACAACACATCACTCCAAAGCTCGGAGGATTAGAAGTTAGGGGCAGATCCCCCTACAGATCTGCAATTCCTAACTCACAGCTTAACTTTCTGCCTTCACATTTTTACAACTTATCATTAAACCAACAAGTTCAAATTCCAAAGGTGTCTTTTACTATATGTTCACAAATTGAAAAACATGTGTGTCTACAATCATTTACTTTCGCCTTGTACTTCTTTCACACAGGTCAACAGTAAGTCTACAATTTCGCATCAAAACTACTGCTTGATTTCCATCAGATGAAACATTTGATTTGTACTACAAAGCAACTGTAAACAATTAAAAGGGATGGAACTCTTTAAAAGGAAATGTAGCCTGTCAAGGGGAAGTAATATTCACATCAAGTAAACACACACACACTTTCTCAATGATTTGGAACAATATTTATCAGAAATTGTTTAACACTGCATATTCAACTTTCACCTCATGGCAAGATGTTAACCAGTTATGTTAAACTTTTACTTTATGCCGATGATTCCATTTTATTCTCCACTACAAAGAAGGGTCACAAGATGCTTTAGACATTCTGGATACTTACTGTTCTCATTAAAAACTTGTTGTTAATCTAGTGAAAACCAAAATCATAACATTCGGCCACAAAAGATCTCGTAATAATTATGTAATATAATAGAAAAGCGTAATAATTATGTAAAATAGCAGAAAACCCCTTGAAGTTCTTAACATTTTTAAATACTTAGGAATCAACTTCAGTAGCAGTGGTAGTTTTTTTTAAAATGCTAGACAAATGCTTATGATAAAGCTACTTAAGTCATGTTTAATTGATAAGGACTGCATGGCAAAAAGAATTACACACATAAAATAGTTGTATGTGTTTTATTGTATTGATGTGAAATTATGGGCATATGAAAATGTAATGCATGAAAAATGCTTATGATTAAAGCTGCTAAAGTCATGTTTAGCTTGATAAGGCCTGCACAGCAAATAGAACTACATACACATGTGGCACTTGATTCATTCCATAAATTGTTGTACTTGTTTTGTTGTATGGATGTGAAATTTGGGGATATGAAAATATAGCAATAATTTCATAAGTTTCAGTTAAAGGTTTTAAAAATATAGTTTTTCTTTAACCCTCTTGCATTCAGATTCTCTGAACACAAACTGCCCCTAGATTTCGCATTCAATCACGAAATAGGTCAGGCACACATGCTTGCTAGCCTTTTCCTCCTTTTAAGTACATATCAGCAGCTACAATTACTTCCAGATTCTCAGCAGGGCTTCTAATTCTATTCTGATAGACCTTTGACATGTGGTAGCAATTAGTGATGGTCACAGCCTGATGGAAATCTATTGTGTAAATCCCAGCAAATCGGGATTCAGGGGGGGGGGGGGGGCAATTATTCAATCCTGGCAAATCTTAGTATATGGAGAAAGGGGCAGATATCCCTTGTCTAGTTTGTCTCTGTTGGAATGGTGCATTTCTGGATGTAGCTGCTCCTCTTCCAGTATGAAAAACTGCCATCAAGTGTTTACCAGATGATGATAGATTTACTTGACAAATACATAATTCAATCAGCATGGCTAAATATGATTTAAAAAATAACATTAATACAAAGCGGATTTGACTTTGTGGGAGAGATAGTTATGTTCAAGTATTAATTTTCCTCAAGTATTTAAAAGTTCACATATCAAAGTTAAAAGTTCACATATCAAAGCCTTCTTAATAGAAAATTTTGTTAATGAATGGAGAAGTGAGCCGTGGGATAATGGAAGACACCTTTATTATAGAAATTTTAAGATCAATTTTGGTAAGGAAAAATTTTTCTACCAGATATATATGTTTATGCTTTTATAAAAAAAAAAATTCGTTGTAGTTGTCACAAGCTTCCAATTGAGGATGGACATTTCCATAACATACCACAGGAGTATAGAATGTGTTCAAAATACAATATGTCTGTTTAGGGGATAAATTTCATTTTATGATGGATTGTCCCCACTTTGTAAATTTACAACAAGATTTTAATCCTCAGCATTCTCTTCAACCCTTGTCCAGTTATAGATTTTGATGGATGATGAAATGTAAACCTCGAAAAGTTCTTCTGTCTCAAAATTCGTAAAATGTGGAGGTATTACTTGAAAATTAATTTGTTGTTCAATCACATGTGTACATTGTGTATTTTGAAGAAATGGTATCGTTAAAAAAATGTTTTGAGGTTTTAATGCTATTTGTTTATCATTTTGTGATGAACTCGTTTTGTGGTGGCACCATTCGAGGATGCAATTTCTGTCTTTTTTGGCCTAGTGGTTATAAACATATACTTTGTTTGTTTGAAATAAGAGACATATTGATTGAGTTCTGTCTATTCAATAAGTTTATCCATATCTGCCTGCATATCACTCACAAGCTGGTTTGGACCACTGCTGTTACATTGAATTGATGTATCATCAACACAGATTTGACATAAACAATGAATATGCAGAGGTAGGTTTTATTATTAGAGATAGAGAAAAGAGGTGGTCCTAGTATTGATCCTTGTGGTAATCCATATTTCACGGGTAATAAGGTGGATCTCCTAGGCCCAATTTCAACAACCTGTTGATGATTACTGAGAAATTGGTGTAAAATCTTAATGCTTGGTTGGAAGTCTTATGGCATTTTAATTTTTGAATGAAAAGAGAAAGCTAAGTTAAACTGCAGATGAACGTTGCTCAACTGTATTTAGAGTTTTTGACACATTCTACGTGCCTGGTAAAACATTTTTAGGGCAATATTATCTCCCTTCAAAGGCTATTATAAAGAGTGAGATTTCTTTTTATTGTTTGAAGTCACTGAGAATTCCAGAGAAAAGTCTGTGTGTAATGGAAATGAAGCATCAGTTCTTACGTAAAATTGTAGACTGTGCTGTTTAGCTATCTGAAACAAGGGTGTGGTGGACCAAAAGTGTTTTAAAGTAAGCTTTCATTTTCAAATTCTGAAGAGAAATAAAAAAGGACACCTTTAAATTGTGGAATCGTTAGTCTAATATATAGTTTTAAAACTCTGAAGACAGCAAGTTAAGCTTCAAGTTAGGAACTGCAGATCTGTAGGGGGATCTGCCCCTAATTTCTAATCCTCCCAGTTGGAGATGTGTTGTCTATCTTCCCATGTTTGTGCTAGGAAGAAGCATAGGGAGGAAGGAGGAAAAATTCAGGGAAGGAAGAAAGGGGGCAGAAAGACAAGGGGGGAGGAGGGAATGGTAAGGAGGGGGGAGGAGGGAGAGAGAGAGGGGCGGGGGTAGGGGAGGGGGGTTGGTAGAGGGGGGGGAAGTAGCGTAGGAGGAGGGGGGGGGGGGAGGATGGGAAAGCTGGTATAACAGACAGTATGTTATACTGTGTCACTGGCAATGCAGTCTTTAACAAATTCTAATTTCCCTTTTACATTTTTGTGCCCATGACTCTCCTCTAGATTCACAGTGTTCCGATACTGATTGCTGAAACAGCATGGTCCTAATAGGTATCAGTTTTCCAGTTGCACCATTTGAATATCTTTTTGATTTCTCTCTCTCTCTCTCTCTCTCTCTCTCTTCTCTCTCTCTCTCTCTCACACACACACACACACACACACACACACACACCACATTTTATAGCTATATAATGGTCAGCAAAGAAAACTTAAGCCTATCTCTGATTAATTCGCGGAGGGGTCTGACCCTGAAACTGTGAGGGACGCAAAAACGAGGCTGAGCGTGTGAAACTCCGGCCCGCTGGCGAAATCCACAGAAAGTAGTTCGGCATAAAAAGTGTTTTTACGTAAAATTCCCCCACAAAACTTTTAATAAAACCAGTGGAATGTAATCGGGAAGGATCAATTTACTAGTTTGTGTAGTCAGAAATTTGAAGCAATTACTTTGCACCAAAAACAAAATTTTCTTGTACTACAAGGTAAAAAAGGAAGGGGCGTGCTTTATCGAGCACTCTGGACTGAGTGATGTTGGATTTGTGCGCTGTGTGCTGACATCAATAACTGACAAAAACAACAAGACAGACACAGACAGACAGACAACAGACAGACAGACAGACAGACAGACAGACAGACAGACAGACACACACACACACAACACACACACACACACACAGGGAGGGGGACGGATAGCCTAGTGGTCAGAACATTGCGCTGGCAATTTGACGACCCGGGTTCGAGTCCGGTCGAGGAAATTTTTCTCCTGGAGTTAACGTCAGTGCCGACTCCACTCTCCCCAAAAGTCCTTCGGATGAGACTTTAAACCGAGGCCCCGTGTGCGAACGCACGCAGAACATCTTGTGCACACGTCAAATCCTGTTCCGCTTTTCGTAAGAGTAGGCCATCGTGTGCCGGTGGGAACAGATGACAATATTTACAAAAACTGCATACACACGGGGACCGGATGAAAAAAAGCACATGATTGCTTATTCTGTTATCCTCGATATAAAAGAATAAATAGATATAAAAGGATAAATAAATGAATAAACACACACACACGCGCCACACACACACACGCGCGCGCGCCGCGCACACACACACACACACACACACACACACACACACACACACACACACACACACACACACACACACACAGAGGTCTCCGCCATGACTCACCCTGGTAAAAGTTGGGGTCGTTTTTCATGATGGTCTTGAGGGTGAAGACCTGGCCGGAGTAGGCAGTGAGGACGGTGATGGTTTCTGGGGGGTAACCCTGCTGCAGCAAATAGCGACACAGCTTCAGGCACAGCTCCGCCTCGTACTGGTTGGACTTGCTGCTCGTTTCGTCACTGCGCGTCTCCTCCATCTGCGTTTCAAAATTCAGACTCAACTTTATCGTCTTCAGGTAGTAAAAGGTGTCGTACAATAACCTGTGTGGTTCGTAGGGGAGCGAGGCATCAGCGACCTCACCTTTTTTTTTAGGGGCTAGCATATTGAAGGCAGCGCCTATCTCCTCTCCTTTGCCGTTTCAAGATTCAGACACAACTTTATCATCTTAAGGTAAAAGGGTAAAGGTGTCCTATCATAACCTGTGTGGGTCGTAGGGGAGCGAGGCATCAGCGACCTCACCTTTTTTTTTAGGGGCTAGCATATTGAAGGCAGCGCCTATCTCCTCTCCTTTGCCGTTTCAAGATTCAGACCCAACTTTATCATCTTAAGGTAAAAGGGTAAAGGTGTCCTATCATAACCTGTGTGGGTCGTAGGGGAGTGAGGAATCAGAGACCTCAGCTTCTTTAAAGGTGTCCCATAACCTGTGTGGTCGTAGGGGAGCGAGGCATCAGCGACCTCAGCTTCTCTAAAGGTGTCCCATAATAACCTGTGTGGTCGTAGGGCTAGGGGAGCGAGGCATCAGAGACCTCACGTTTTTTTTGGGGGGGCTAGCATACTGAAGGTGGAGCCTATCTCTTCTCCCTCACTGCTTTACCTTTGCTTGTCTTAACATAAATGATGAGGATGGGTAACCCTAGCCAACCCTTTCAAAAAGTGGAAGAAGTTTTAACATGCGCGCAAGATGCTCTGCATGCGTGCGCACACGAGGACTTAAAAAAAAAATCGAACTTAAGACCTCATTCAAACAACAAATCACTCCAAAACCTGTTTCACACCCTAACGCACCTCGTGATGGAAAAGAAACACGTCTTGCGTCATGCCCCGGATGTGAGGCCTGTTCTCCGTCGTCCCGTGATCCCTCAGTTCCGGATACACGTGACGCACCAGGCGTGCCACTTCCGGTCGCATGCGGTGCTGAACCGCCAGCGTGCTGTGGTGCAGACGGTTCTTGACCAGGCGTTCAAAGAGGGAGAGGTCCAGTTTGTAGTGCCGGCTCAGCTCGTAGACCGTGGGGGAGGGCCTCAGCTGCTGGTGATCTCCGATCAGGATCAGGTGCTGGCACGTCTCGTGCAGCGTGGTCACCACGTGAGCTTCTAGCACCTGAAAGGGAGTACGCGATGAAATTTTGGTGGTGTGGTAGAGCATGCAACTCATTCGTCAATGTACACATCTGTCAAGTTTCCCCCCTCACTTTCAGCTACTCTCAGCTGCTACTCATTCCATCCCAGCCTAGACAAGGCCAGCTGGTGCTGATTATTAGTAGGGACTTAACCACAGTTGGACTAGGTAAATGGAAGAGGTTCGTTAAATTTAGCACTCATGACTAAGTGATGTTGAATTTGTGCGCTATGTGCAGCAGACTTACTTTTTTTTTTAGCTGACTGACTCCTGAATTTCTGGCCTTGGGGAGTCGTTGGGTTGGGGCATTGCACTGAGTTTTTCAGGAAGCAGAACATCTAATTTTTTCCTCCAAAAATGCTGCAACGTCTGTTCTGAATGGGAATGGTGTCCAATAAAAACAGGGTTGAGTGTGTTGACACAAAGTGATAAGACATTTTTGGGGTTTAGAACGTGAAGTCTTCTAATGTTGCTGTAGGCACCACTGACCAGCACCAAAGTGACCTAACAGCCGCGCATGGCTCATCTAGTTGGTGGCCTCCCAGCGGCCTAACACTAATCCGAAATTCACGAATGATGGAATTTGCCGAACATCACCGTGTTGCCCACAATAAAGGTAGCTAGCTAGCTCACCTGCCGCATGCATTCCTTGGGGCCACGACTTGGGGCCAAGAGAGATTACCATAATCAGGTATGACAGAAAGCAGCCTCAACCCTTCCACGAAAAGAAGACAGTCATCAAATCAATGGCCTGACTTAAGAGTAAAAAAGGACGACTACCACAATCTCAAAAGAGAAGTTCATGTCATAACACTAAGACTCCGCACTGGGCACAACAGACTAAACCACCACATGTCCACAAAGTTGAAACTCACCCCTTCTCCCCTGTGTGCCTGTGGTAAAGAAAACCAGACAGGCGAGGGACACATCCTTCAGAGGTGTACGCTATTCAGCGACCTGAGGAGGAAAGTGTAGCCAAGAGAGATAACCCTACAGACCAAGTTTTACGGCCCACGAGAGGAGCTGGAAAGGACATGCCATTATTTTTTGCCAGACATCTGATGGTGTAAAGCGAACGAGAGAAGAAGAAGAATTTGAAGAAGAAGACGAACAATAACAACAACAACAAAAAAGATGAAGAAAAACAAGAACAAGAAGAAAAAGAAGAAAAAGAACAACAACAACAACAACAACAACAACAACAAAAACAACAAGAAAAAGATGAAGAAAAACAAGAACAAGAACAAAAAGAACAACAAGAACAACAACAACAAGAACAAGAAGAAAAAGATGAAGAAAAACAAGAAGAACAAGAAAACAAAACAACAAAACAAACAACAACAAACAACAACAACAACAACAAACAACAAGAAGACATGCCCAACCTCAGCAGCCTCCTCCAGAATGATGATAGGGCAGGCCACCCCGGTAAGGACACGGCGGTAGCGTGCAGCCCCAGTGGTGGTCATCCCGATGACAGTGGCCTCTTCTAGGATGTCCTTGTCCTCGCCCATCCTGAGCTCTTTCAGCTCCTTGGCCCCGCTGTTGTACTCTGCAGCCTGCTTCTTCACTGACTGCCGTAGCTCGTCCTGAGGAGAAAAGTAGTGTACTTTTGTGATCAGTGAGAGAGGTCCCTAGCCGCCGCTGTAGTCTAGTGGTTAGGGCGTTGGACTCATAATCTAAAGGTTGCGGGTTCGATCCCAGCTTTCGGCTATGGCGTTGTGCCCTTGGAAAAGGCACTTCACGGCTATTTTCTCACCCCACCCAGGTGTAAAAGGGGTACCAACCTTGTGTTGGGGTTAACCCTGCGATAGACTGGCGTCCTATCCAGGGGGGAGTCTATGACTCTCAGTCGCTTAACGCCACAGAAACCGGGATAAGCACTGGCCTGATGAGCCTTAGGCTCGGGACAGACTTTAACTTTAACTAACGAGAGAGGTCCCTACGAAAATCTTTTATCAATCATACAGAAGCGTAAACTTAAAATGGTACGGGCATGTCACAAGATCAAAAGGAACTTGCAAAAAAAACAATACTGCATGCAAGGCACTGTCCAAAGAGGAAGAGAGAAAAAGAGGGCAGACCGAGGAAGAGATGGGAGGACAACATCACAGCGATGGGAGAAGAAGAAGAAGAAGAAGAAGGAGGAGGAGGAGGAGGAGGAGGAGGAGGAAGAAGAAGAAAAAGAACATGGGAGGACAACATCACAGGGGAGACAGAGAGGGGGAGAGAGTGAGAAGGGGTGAGGGGAGAGGGGAGAAAGAGGAGAGGGGGGGAGAGAGAGAGAGAGAGGAGAAAGAGAGAGAGGGGGGGGAAGAGAGAGGAGAAAGAGAGAGAGGGAGATAGAGGGGAGAGAGAGAGAAAAGAGGGAGAGAGGAGAAAGAGAGGGGGAAGAGAGGAGAAAGAGTGAGTGAGTGAGTGAGTGAGTGGAGAGAGAGAGAGAGAGAGAGAGAGAGAGAGAGAGAGAGAGAGAGAGAGAGAGAGAGAGAGAGAGAGAGAGAGAGAGAGGCTTAGAACTGGACAACACCCTGGGAAAGGTAGAGCAGAGATTTGATTTGATTTGATTTATTCTTTTATATCGAGGATAATGGCATAAGCACTATCGTGCTTTTTTTTTTTACATCCAGTCCCCGTGTGTATGCAGTTTTTGTAAATGTGATCTGTTCCCACCAGCAAACGATGGCCTACTCTTACGAAAAGCGGAACAGAATTTAAAGTGTGTGTGAGTAAGATGTTCTGCGTGCGTTCGCCCACGGGGCCTCGGTTTAAAGTCTCATCTGAAGGAGGGGAAAAGCAGTGTACTTTTGTGATCACTGAGAGAAGGAGACAGTGAGGGGGGGGGGGGCGAGGGGGGGGGGGGGGAGGGGGGAGAGGCGGATGGAACAGGGGGGAGACAGGAGGGTGAGAGGGGAGAGAGTGAGAGGGGTAGAGGGGAGGAACAGGGGGGAGAGAGGGACGAGAGGGAGAGAGGAGATGGGGAGAGAGAGGGGGAAGAGAGAGAAGAGGAGAAGAGGGAGAGAGGGGAGAGAGAGGAGAGAGGAGAAGGGGGAGATGAGAGGGAGAAGAGAGGAGGAGAAGAGAGGGGAGAGAGGGAGGAAGAGAGGAGGGAAAGAGAGTGAGAGAGAGAGAGAAGGGAGGAGAGAGAGAGGGGAAGAGAGAGAGAGAGGTGAGAGAGGGGGAGAGAGGAGAGAGAGAGAGGAGAGAGGGAGAGAGAGAGAGAGGAGAGAAGAGAGAGAGAGAGAGGGTGGGATAAGAAGAGGAGGGCAGAGAGAAGAGACAGAGAGGGAGGGGGTGGGGGGAGAGGTAACAAATACAATTGCAGACAGGAAAACGAGAAAAAAGGGTGGCGTTGCTCTTGTGGCGATATGCTCTCCCCTGGGGGGAGAGCATCCCTAATTTCATGCAGAGATATCTGCTGTGACAGAAAGTGGTATAAATAAATATATAAATAAATCGATAAATAAATAAATAAATAAATAGATGAATGAATAAATGAATGAATGAATGAATACATACATACATACATACATATCATACATACATACATACATACATACATACATACATACATACATACATACATACATACATACATACACCCCCCCCCCACACACACACACACACATACATACATACACACACATACATACATACACACACACATACACACACACACATACATACAACACACACACACACACACACACACACACACACACACACACACACACACACACACACACACACACACACATACCTGATAGCCACGGAGCCAGAACAGATAAAGCCTCATTCTCTCCTCCACCGTCAGACGATCGCTGCAAATGTTGGTGACCCTTGAAGCCTCCTCCTGGGTCATGGGGGTGCACGACAGCATCAGTTCCTTCATCTTTCGCAGCTGCTTCTTCTGATGGTACTTGGGCACAGAAAAACCGTCATCGTCAGTAGCGGCGAAAGAGCCGGACAGCCCTCCCGAGGTCGTCTGCACTCCCAGCTCCTCCATAGCGTAATGTACGTCCAGCCTGGATAAGACAACTTGGATTTGATTTGATTTGATTTATTCTTTTATATCGAGGATAATGGAATAAGCACTCTTGTGCTTTTTTTTCATCCGGTCCCCGTGTGTATAGCCGCCGCTGTAGCCTAGTGGTTAGGGCGTTGGACTCGTAATCTAAAGGTTGCGGGTTCGATCCCAGCTTTCGGCTATGGCGTTGTGCCCTTGGAAAAGGCACTTTACGGCTATTTTCTCACCCCACCCAGGTGTAAAAGGGGTACCAACCTTGTGTTGGGGGTTAACCCTGCGATAGACTGGCGTCCTATCCAGGGGGGAGTCTATGACTCTCAGTCGCTTAACGCCACAGAAACCGGGATAAGCACTGGCCTGATGAGCCTTAGGCTCGGGACTGACTTTAACTTTAACCCCGTGTGTATGCAGTTTTTGTAAATGTCATCTGTTCCCACCTGCACACGATGGCCTACTCTTATGAAACGCGGAACAGGATTTAACGTGTGCGCAAGGTGTTCATCGTGCGTTCGCACACGGGAGCCTCGGTTTAAAGTCTCATCCGAAGGACTTTTGGGGAGAGTGGAGTCAGCACTGATGTTAACTCCATGGAGAAAAATCTCTTCGACCGGACTCGAACCTGGGTCATCAAATTGCCAGCGCAATGTTCTGACCACTAGGCTATCCGTCCCCCTATCAAACGAGGTCATCAAAGGTAAAAAAAAAAGACAGAAAATAGGTAAAGGTGTCCCATAACCTTATGATTATGTAAAGCAGGGGTGGGGAGGAACAGGTTAAATCAGGGTTCGAAATAGCAGCAACAAAAGATACTAGTCATGTAAAAAGTTATCACATGAAAAATATTAATATATGTCTATTTGTTAAGAAAATAAGAAAAAAAGCACATATATACTTCCAAGACCTAGTACTTGTAAGGTGGCCGCATTCTGACCCCAGGGTTAATGTCCGAACGTGACGGCAGTGTACATGCCTTTTTTGCAACCTTTACCAACTGTTCCCACCTGCCTACGATGGCCTACTCTTCAGAAAGGCAGAACGGGTCTTAACCTGAGAGGCAAGATGTTCTGCTTGGGTTTGTGCACAGGAACTCTGTTTATAATCTCAGCCAAACGACTGTGGGGGGGAGTGGAGTCGGTACTGATGTTATCTACAGAAGGAAATTGTCTTGAAGCGCCTCTGTTGTGGCTCAAACTCGGGCTGTCAGTTCACGAGCGCATGTTTTAACCACTTGGCTAACCCGTCCCCTCTACATACATCTTCTCTCTCTCTCTCTCTCTCTCTCTCTCTCTCTCTCTCTCTCTCTCTCTCTCTCTCTCTCTCTCTGACACACACACACACACACACTCTCTCTCTCTCTCTCTCTCTCTCTCTCTCTCTCTCTCTCTGACACACACACACACATACACTCTCTCCCTCTCACACACACATACACACACACGCACGCACGCACGCCCACACACACACGCACGTACGCACGCACACACACGCACGCACACACACACACACACTTACTCTATCTCTCTCTCTTCTCTGTCTCGCTATTTATTTTTTATTTCTTATCTATTTGTTTATTCTTTTATTTCGATTATAGCTGAATAAGCACTCATTTGTTTTTCTACATCCAGTCCACGTTGTGTATGCAGTTTTGCAAATTTTGTCATCCTGTGTGTGTGCGTGCGTGCGTGCGTGCGTGCGTGCGTGCGTGCGTGCGTGCGTGCGTGCGTGCGTGTGTGTGTGGTGTCTGTGTGTCTGTGTGTCTGTGTGTCTGTGTCTCTGTCTGTGCCTGTGTCTGTCTGTGTCTGTGTGTGTCTGTGTCTAAGTCTGTGTGTGTTTCTGTGTACATGTGGCTGTTTCTGTGTGCATTTGTCTGCACATTTGGTCGATCTATCGCTGCTTCTGATTCCAAATAAACTGAACAGTTTAATTAAAAGACTAGGGGGATAATCTTTCACGGCTGGGGATTTATTTTTTGTTATTGCTTTTTCTGTCTAGCTAATACAGTCTCCTACCTGGATTTTTTGGGGCCGAAGTCGAAGAGATCGTCATCGTCAAGATCGAGGTGACGTGCGTTTTGAATGACGTCAGCTTCTTCCTCCGCTATTTCTTCTGCTTCCTCGGCCATGACGTTAGTTTCTTCTTCCAGCATGTCCAGAACCCGCTGCAATTAACACACACACACACACACACACACACACACACACACACACACACACCACACACACACACACACACACACACACACACACACACATACACACACACACATTGTACAATGTGGAAATGAAAATGCGACTTTGACTTTGACCTTCACACACACACACACACACACACACACACACACACACACACACACACACACACACACACACACACACCACAACAGAGAGTGAGGGAGAGAGAGAGAGAGAGAGAGAGAGAGAGAGAGAGAGAGAGAGGACAGAGACAGAGACAGAGACAGAGACAGAGACAGAGACAGAGACAGAAACAGTGAGAGAGACAGAGACAGAAACAGTGAGAGAGAGAGAGACAGAGAGAAACAGAGAGAAACAGAAACAGAGAGAAACAGAGAGAAAGAGTAAGAGAGACAAAGAGATCTTTTAGCTCACATCACTTTGTTTCATAAACAGGTAGAATGCAGCTTTTTTCTCTGCAGGAAACAAAAAAAACACAAAAAAACAAACCTAGACTCGTAGTTCCCTATAGTAAAAAAAAAAAAAAAAAAAAAAAAAAAAGTAACCACGAAAAACACACACCGCGTAAATCAAAATCAAACAAAACAAAAGCGCCTCACCTCCAAATGGGCAGCATTCTGGCAGAAGTCTTGCAAACCAAGCCAGGAGCGGACAAAGCAGCGAGCCTGTCTCTCGTGGCAGGCCGACATGCCTGTCTGGATGACGCGGAAATGGTCAGGGTTCATGGCGCCCTGCAAGACGTGGTCAGGCAGAATGAACCTGTCTGCATTGGCCAGGAGTTGCCGCGTGGCCTTCTGGTTCTTTTTGCTTCCTCTACTCAGGAGGTTGACCGTTCTGCTCAACCAGAATCTGAAAGTGGAGGTTTATGTATGTATGTAATATATATATATATATATATATATATAAATATATATATATATATATATATTTATATATATATATACGTATATGTATATAAATATACGTATATATATATATATATAAAGATATATATCTATATAATTCTATGTGTGTATGCATGTATGGATGGATTATGGCTATATGGATGGGTGGATGGATGGATGCATGAATGGATGGATGGATGGATGGATGGATGGATGGATGGATGGATGGATGGATGGATGGATGGATGGATGGATGGATGGATGGACGGATGTTCTTATCTATGTATGTGTGTACAGGCGGTAGAGATTATATGCTTCCGGAGACTCCGTGGCATCCCTACAGAGACTACATAAACAATGGAGACGTGCATAACAGAATCCAGCAAACTATTGGTCCCTACGAAAGTCTTCTATCAATCGTAAAGAAGCGTAAACTTAAATGGTACGGGCATGTCACGAGATCAAAAGGACTAGCGAAAACAAAACTACAAGGCACTGTCCAAGGAGGATGAAAAAGAGGCAGACCAAAGAAGAGATGGGAGAACAACATCAGTCAATGGACAGGCCTAGAACTCAACAAAACTTTGAGAAAGGCATAACAGAGAGAGGAATGAAGAGAACTGGTTGTCAAGTCTTCATCGATGCCCCAACGGTCGCCAGGCTAAGAGATAGATAGATAGATAGATAGATAGATAGATAGATAGATAGATGGATGGATGGATGGATGGATGGATGGATGGATGGATGTATATATATCTCTATATATCTTTATATATCTCTCTATCTCTCTCTCTATATATATTCTTTGACAGATGGCAGATGGAGAGAAAGAGATGTGTGTGCGCGCCCATGCGCGAATGTGTGTGCGTATGTGCATGTGTGTGTGTGTGTGCGTACGCGCGCGCGCATGTGTGTGTGTGTTTGTGTGTGAGTGTGTGTGTGTTTGTGTGTGAGTGTGTGTGTGTGTGTGTGTGTGTTTGCGAATGTGTGTGTGTGTATGTTGTGTGTGTGTGTGTGTGTGTGTGGTTGTGTGTGTGTGTGTGTGTGTGTGTGTGTTTGTGGTGTGTGTGTGTGTGTTGTGTGTGTGTGTGTGTGTGTGTGGTGTGTGTGGTGTGTGTGTGTGTTTGTGTGTGAGTGTTTGTGTGTGTGTGTGTTGCGAAAATGTGTGTGTGTGTTGGGGGGGGGGGGGGGTTGTGTGTGAGTGTATGTGTGTGTTTATGTGTGTGTTTGTGTGTATGTGTGTGTGGTGGATGTATGTGTGTGTATGTATGTATGTATGTATGTATGTATGTATGTATGTATGTATGTATGATGTATGTATGTATGTAGTAGTATAACTACTACTACTACTACTTACTACTACTACTACTACTACTACTACTACTTACTACTACTACTACTATGCATCTACTTGTCATTGAAACCTATTTGTGTTGATTTTTTAAGCAGGGTTTTTTTTTTTTTTGGGGGGGGGTATGATTCTTCTTTACCTGCACTGTGTTGTGTCTTTCTTCTTTACCTGCACTGTGTTGTGTCTTTCTTCTTTGCCTGCACTGTGTTGTTTCTTTCTTCTTTGCCTGCACTGTGTTGTTTCTTTCTTCTTTACCTGCACTGTGTTGTTTCTTCTTTACCTGCACTGTGTTGTTTCTTCTTTACCTGCACTGTGTTGTTTCTTCTTTACCTGCACTGTGTTGTGTCTTTCTTCTTTACCTGTACAACTGAATGCGTGTCTTTCGAGGAATGGCCATCATTTGGTCAGGATGTAGCTGCATTTCGTTGCACATTCCCTCGCCATGGATGATTCGTTCCACAACGTGTTCTGGCTCAGTGTCACACA
Organism: Stramonita haemastoma; assembly: GCA_030674155.1. NCBI lineage: Eukaryota > Metazoa > Mollusca > Gastropoda > Neogastropoda > Muricidae > Stramonita > Stramonita haemastoma. Next base: position 7,856,705 of record CM060325.1, on the reverse strand, counting down.
CCCCAGCCAAGCCCTCACACAGAAGTTGTTCTGCTTGGAGTGTTGGTCCCTTAAGGGCCGAATGATGGCCAAGAACATCTCACTGTCCATGAATGGCTTCAGAATAACATCTGGCAGGATGTGACCATTGGCCATTTCCTGCCACTGACGCGACTCTTGCGGAGGGCGACCTTGACCGATGGCGAGGTCACTTCCTGTTGAAGAGCGGCCTTCACCTTGCCCAGCCAAAATCTGCACATGTGTGTGATTCGCTTTGATAAAGAAAAAAGTAGTTTCCGCTTCGGCATATTTCGTAAAATGTTTTTGAAAAAATATTTCTGATTCTATGATAAGTTTAAGAAAAATGGTGGAATAAATATCAAGCCGTAATCAGAAATGAAAATATGAAAATGAAAATATGTTTGAGTGAGAACTATTTCTACATTATACAATCATTTCCATATACATGTATACTGAATCCATGCAACAAATATTACAGATCGCTTCAAAGCCAATATCAGAAAACTGATCATAAGTGAACCGTTGCTTCATAGCCAATATCATACAGCATGAAAGGACACCAAAAACTATTCAAAGAAGCCTGCTCAAAATTTATCAAGGAATGCACTACACATTTTGCTCCTGAATACATCATTCATTCAAATAAACGGGAAAAAAAACCCAATTTTTAGACTTGTACCAACCTGTACAGCTGAGCACGAACGGTTTCAGACAAAGAGTGGACAAGTTTCGGATCAATAGCGGTTTCTGGGCACACGCTCTCTCCCTGGAGAATCTTGGACGTCACCTCTGCCGCTAGCATTGGGTACGGGTCTTCGTCATCCCCATCCCCCTTCTGGTACACTATGGCACCTTTAGACAGCCACTGCATCATCACGGCCCCCTGAGCACTGCTGCCTGGAAGCGTGGCCAGCAGAGAGGCGTACTGTCCTGGAAGCATGTGCGGCTCCAAGACCTTGGCGCCGATCACTCCTTTGCTAGTGGCCTCCAGCCTGGAAGACACCAGGTGAATGTGATCTTTCACCGCGTTCATTTTCCTCCCGCAGTCTTTGATGCTGAAGTGGACAGACTTGCTGACTTTCTTCTTGATCCGCACCTTCTGGCGGATGTTCTTCAAGTTGAAGTCCTCCAGCTGAGGGTTTTTACAGCGGCTGCCCACGCGCACGATGCCTTCAGGGCAGAAGCTGAGGATGCCTTCCAGAAACTGGTCCAGGGCGTGGTTGGTGTAGCAGACCACCAGGATGGGCTTCTCGCCGACCTTAGGGTCTGTCCATACGTCTCTGTTCTCCAGGAGCACTTTGGCCACCTTGAGGCCAACGTAGGTTTTGCCCGTGCCCGGGGGACCCTGGATGATGGCTAGCTCTTTGGAGAGCGCTGTCTGCACCGCCTTCAGCTGGGAACAGAATGCACGATAGAATGGAAGATGATGGTAGACACATCCGTACCACTTTCCACGAGTAATCACACTAAGTTTATCACGTGACTGTAGCCTGATCCAATATCCGAGTCGTATCCTAACAACCAGTCGTTGATACGACTCGGATATTGGATCAGGTTACGGTCACGTGAAAACTTAGTGTGATTACTCGTGGAAAGTGGCACGAATGTGTCTAACGTCATCTTCCATTTTACATAACATACTGAATATTATTTAATGTATTGATATTGTTTTCTATAATTTTTTATTTGAATTTTTGAGAGCTCGCTTTTAAAAAAATTCAGGGATTGTAAGTGGTTACTTACACTTGTTTTCTTCAAATATCATTTCCTCAATACAATAACATATTGATTTTTGTAGTTTGTTTTTCAATTTCAGGTTGACTTTTTTCAATGAATAGGTATACATTGGAAATACATTTGATGAACTGAATTTGAACCTCTAAGCTATTGCACACGTGGTGTTTCCTTTGCTCCTATTGGTGCAAAACAGACTGGTCACATGACTGATATCCTCTGACTGTGTATAGTATATGAGCAGTTATTGTCCCTTTTATTCCTCTTACTAACTGTTTATATAATTATCATTTTAATTAATTTATTTTATTCATTCTTTCATATTGAGGATAATGGAATAAGCAAACATATGCTTTTCTACACCCAGTCCCCGTGTGTATGCAGTTTTGTTAATGTCATCTGTTCCCATCGGCACACGATGGCCTACTCTTACGAAAAGCTCTTTGGCTCTTTGTAGAGCTGTCTGTACGCTTGCCTGCATGTCCTTTAGTGTATTCCTGTACACTCGGGTCTAAACTATGTCTGGTGCAAAGAAGAAGGGGAAAGCAAAAGTAGAAAGAATCTTTTGAGAGAGAGAGAGAGAGAGAGAGAGAGAGAGAGAGAGAGAGAGAGAGAGAGAGAGAGAGAGAGAGAGAGAGAGAGAGAGAGAGAGAGAGAGAGAGAGAGAGATGTGTAAGCGGGTTTGGTTGGCTTCTGTTCTTTGAAGGAAGCCCTTCCCCTGTGCTTGTGACTGTGCAGGGGGTCTGCCTGCTGGCCTCTGTCGACACAGTCCGACCTCTGGGAAGCCGGTTTGAAGGATCATTGGAAAACAAATTCAGATTTGCTTAAAGAAAGGACAGAGGAGAGTAGGTGGGGATAGGGAGGTAATAGACGTGGCAGAGAGTGGTAGAAAAATGGGGAAATCTGCAGCACAGAATTTCCAGAAAGTGTGGATGTTGTTTACATTGAAAGAGCATCCTCTCTAGGACATCATCAGCGATTGGACAGGCCTAGAACTCACCAAAACCCTGAGGAAGGCAGAACACAGAGAGAGAAATGGAGGGAACTGGTTGTCAAGTCTTCAGGGGTACCCCCACGGTCGCCAGACTAAGGGATAGGTAGATAAATAGATAGATAGATAGATAGATAGATAGATAGATAGATAGATAGATAGATAGATAGATAGATAGATAGATAGAGATAGATAGATAGATAGACAGACAGACAGACAGACAGACAGACAGACAGACAGACAGACAGACAGACAGACAGACAGACAGACAGATAGAGATAGATAGATAGATAGATAGACAGACAGACAGACAGACAGACAGACAGACAGACAGACAGACAGACAGACAGACAGACAGACAGACAGACAGACAGACAGACAGATAGATAGATAGATAGATAGATAGATAGATAGATAGATAGACAGGTAGGTAGACAGGTAGGTAGACAGACAGACAGACAGACAGACAGACAGACAGAGACAAACAGATAGATAGATAGATAGATAGATAGATAGATAGATAGATAGATAGATAGATAGATAGATAGATAGATAGATAGATGGACAGGTAGGTAGACAGACAGACAGACAGACAGACAGACAGACAGACAGACAGATAGATAGATAGATAGATCTTCACTGGGGAAGGAAGGAAGGAAGGAAGGAAGGAGTCCTACCTGAGACTCGTTCAGCGTGGTGTCGGCCACAGCGGGCCATCGCTGCGGGTTGATGACCATGATCGAGGAGGCGTCAGCGTTACTGTCATCACTCAGGAGAGTGTTGAGGTTCATCTTGCCCATCTTCCCATCCGTCAGCAGGTACCGAGGCGGCTTGATGGTACTGCTGCAGTCCACGAGGTACCTGAGCAAGGTAAAGGTAAAAAGGTAAAGGTGTGCAATTAAGCAGAGACGAAGGCAGCCGGAATGACGTGGGCCGAGCTGAAGAGGATCTCCCAGAACCGAGGACGTTGGAGGAGTGTTGTTGCGGTCCTTTGTTCCCACGGTAATTCACAGGCATAAGTCAAGTCAAGTCAAGTAAGACCTGTGTGGTCGTAGGGGAGCGAGGCGTCAGAGACCTCAGCTTCTCTAGCGGCCAGCATATTGAGGGCGGCGCCCATCTCCTCTCCCTCGCTGCTTTACCTTCCCTGACCCTAAAGAGGGAAGGTAGCCATTTACAGCTGGGTGAACTGGGGGAACTGTACTGAAGCCAAGGCGTGCAAACGGTCACCCATCCAACTGGCGACCACGCTCGACGCTGCTTAACATTGGCTGGTTTAGTTTATTCGTTTTTTATCAAGGATAATGGAATAAGCACTTTTGTGCTTTTTTCATCCAGTCCCCGTACGTATTCAGCTGTGTAAATATTGTCATCTGTTCCCACCGGCACACAATGGCCTACTCTTACGAAAAGCGGAACAGGATTTAACGTGTGCGTAAGATGTTCTGCATGCGTTCACACACGGGGCCTCGGTTTACAGTCTCATCCGAAAGACTTTGGGGGAGAGTAGAGTCAGCACTGATGTCAACTCCAGGGGAAAAATCCCTGCCAACTGGAGTCGAACTCAGGGGTCGTCAAATTGCGAGCGCAATGTTCTGACCATTATGCTATCCCGAGCGCTCTGAGCACTGAGCTATCCCGCCCCCCCAAAATAAAAATACAACCCCCCAGGCCCAAAGCTGAAAGCAGGCTGCCAGTGCTGCACTAAATCCTACCTGGACATGGGTAGGGAGTCCTTCATCTCCTGCAGTCCTTCCAGGACGTGACGGTAGGCCTCGAAGTATGCTGTGGTCTCCGCCATGATGAACACTTCTTTGGAAGACAGTTCCAGAACCTCTCCCAGGTCGGTCTCAAAGCGGACATTAATGATACCCTGCATGCAAAAAAAAAAATCAATGATGTTCCTAAGCCTCGCAGTCTTGATCCTTGTTGACCCTCAAGGTAGACAAAAAAAACGACCACCTATGTAAAATTTCTTCATACATCAACCATGGACCTACTGACAATAAACGTCCATTTATGCAAAATCTCTTCATTCATCAACCTTGCAGCTATGGAAAAAGAATACGGCCATTTATGCAAAATCTCTTCCTTCATCAACCTTGCAGCTATGGAAATACGGCCATTAATGCAAAATCTCTTCCTTCATCAACCTTGCAGCTATGGAAATACGGCCATTAATACAAAGCCTCTTCCTTCATCAACCTTGCAGCTATGGAAATACGGCCATTAATGCAAAGCCTCTTCCTTCATCAACCTTGCAGCTATGGAAATACGGCCATTAATACAAAGCCTCTTCCTTCATCAACCTTGCAGCTATGGAAATACGGCCATTAATACAAAGCCTCTTCCTTCATCAACCTTGCAGCTATAGAAATACGGCCATTAATGCAAAGCCTCTTCCTTCATCAACCTTGCAGCTATGGAAATACGGCCATTAATGCAAAGCCTCTTCCTTCATCAACCTTGCAGCTATGGAAAAAAAAAACCGGCCATTTATGCAAAGCCTCTTCCTTCATCAACCTTGCAGCTATGGACCCAAAAAACCCGACCACCTATGTAAAATCTCTTCATTCATCAACCTTGGACATTTGGACAAAAAACGGTCAATTATGCAGAATCTCTTCATTCATCAACCTTGAAGCTATGGACAAAAAAACAGCCATTTATGCAAAATCTCTTCATTCATCAACCCTGAAACTCTGAGCACAAAACGAAAAAACAGAATTTCCCATTTAAACCAAACTTTTCTCCCATCTGTCATATCTTAATAAGAAGTGATAGTGGTCTGGAAGCTACTCTTTAGGAGCAGATGATAAATCGATGCCCCAAGTGCAAAATCGCATTCAGTGCATGTAAAAGAACCCACAGAGTTGTCCTTGGCAAATGTAGTTTCTATGCAAAAATTCAGTTTAATAGGAAGAAAAGTACACAAGTAGACAGGTAAATACATAAAAGAAAAGAACGAATGGGTGGCGCTGCTCTTATGGCGACAAACTCTCCCTATGAAGAGTAGACCGAGTTTCTCACAGAGGAAGCTTCCTTGACCAAAAGTGAAAAATACAATACAAGGCTGCTATCCCAAATCTCTGTCTCTGTCTCTCTCTATACATTTGTTGTTTGGTCGAGAGGGGAGGGGGGGGGGGGTGTTGGGTTTTTTCTGTTTTTACTCCAAGAGGGATGGTTGTAAAAAAAATATGATTGCTTATGCAATAACTCACCTTAAATAAAAATTCATTCAACTCAATTCAATTCTCCTCTCTCTCTCTCTCTCTCTCTCTCTCTCTCTCTCATCTCTCTCTCTCTCTCTCTCTCTCCACACACAACACACACACACACACACACACACACACACTCACACACACTCACACACCTACCCCCCCCCCCCACACACACACACACCCATCCCCCCACACCCCCATCCCCACCTTTTCAAGGTCATTGGCATCTCGACTGGTGACGACAGCGAAGAGGACGGTATCGAAGTCATCCATACTCAAGCAGACGAGAGAGCCAAAGAGCAGTCTCTTGGAGGACTGCCAGCGCACTCTCTTCAGCTGGGGGGTCATCTCGAACTGCACACGATGCTCCAGGTTCTCTTTGCATAGCATGCTGAGGATCCGAACTTTGTGGTACAATCTGCAACAGCCACAGCCACACGTGTGTTAGCGCCAGTGTACGTACAGACACACACACGCACGCACGCACGCGCATGCACGCACGCACGCACACGCACGCACATAAACACGCACGCGCGCGCACACACACACACACTTACGCACACACACATACATGCACGCACACACACATAAACACGTGTGTCAGCGCCAGTGTACGTACATACACACACGCGCACACACGCACACACACACACCTCTCTCTCTCTCTCCCTGTCTCTGTCTCGAGTCCGGTCGAGGAAATTTTCTTCCTGGAGTTAACATCAGTGCTGACTCCACTCTCCCCAAATGTCCTTCGGATGAGACTTTAAACCGAGGCCCCGTGTGCGAACGCACGCAGAACATTTTGCGCACACGTTAAATCCTGTTCCGCTTTTCGTAAGAGTAGGCCATCGTGTGCCGGTAGGAACAGATGACAATATTTACAAAACTGCATACACACGGGGACCGGATGAAAAAAAGCACATGATTGCTTATTCTGTTATCCTCGATATAAAAGAAAAGAATTTAAAAAAAAAAAAACACTCTCTCTCTCCCTCTCTCTCCCTCTCTCTCCCTCACTCTCACTCACTCTCAAAGGGGACGGGATAGCCTAGTGGTCAGAACACTGCGCTCGCAAGTTGACGATCCGGTTTCGATTCCCGTTCGAGGGAGTTTTCCCCCCTGGAGTTAACATTAGAGCTGACTCCACTCTCCCCACAATTCCTTCGAATGAGACTATAAACCGAGGCCTCGTGTGCGAACGCATGCAGAACATCTTGCGCACAGGATAAATCCTGTCCCGCTTTTCGTAAGAGTAGGCCATTGTGTGTCGGTGGGAACAGATGACAAGCTTTACAAAATCTACATACACACGGAGACTGGATGTGAAAAAGCACGTGAGTGTTTATTCCATTATCCTTGATATCAGAGAATGAATGAATAAAATGAATGAATGAATGAATGAATGAATGAATGAATGAATGAATGAATGAATGAATGAATGAATGAATGAATGAATGAATAAATGTAAACTCTCTTTGCTTAAACATGTTGACAATCTGTACTTCATCCGAAATATGCACACATGCATACACCCAAAAAAAGTAAAGGTAAGGTAAAGGTGTCCTATAACCCTTGTGGTCGTAAGGGAGCGAGGGACCAGAGACCTCAAAGGCCAGCATATTGAGGGCGGCGCCCATCTCCTCTCCCTCGCTGCTTTACCTTCCCTGACCCTAAAGAGGGCAGGTACCCATTGCATACACCTATTTAACACAATAGTCTGGTGACCGTGGGGGCATCCCCAAAAACTTGACAACCAGTTCCCTCAATTCCTCTCTCTGTTCTGCCTATCTCAGGGTTTTGTTAAGTTCTGGGCCTCTCCATTTGATGATAATGTCCTCCCATCTCTTCTTTGGTCTGCCTCTTTTTCTTCCTCCTTGGACAGTGCCTTGTAGTATTAATTTTGCAAATCCTTTCGATCTTGTGACATGCCCGTACCATTTAAGTTTACGCTTCTTTACGATTAATAGATTTTCGTAGGGACCAATTGTTTGCTGGATTATGTTATGCACGTCTTCGTTGCTTTTGTGGTCTTTGTAGGAGATGCCAAGGAGTCTCCAGAAGCATCGCATCTGTACCTCCTGTACTCTTCTCTCCAATTCAGCAGTCAAGGTCCATGATTCACAGGCATACAGGGATATGGATATGACAAGGGAGTGCATTAGTCTGATGTTGGAGTTGAGCGAGATATTTTTATCTCTCCAGACGGTG
>CM060325.1:7838554-7841054 GCA_030674155.1 Stramonita haemastoma | reverse complement strand
ACTTCTTCCCGTAGGATGGGGTAGCTGCTGTTGTTGGTTGGCGGAGGGGCATCTAACACCCTGGGGTCTCCTGTTGCTGTGAGTGTACAACTCAGAGCAATATTCTGTCCTCCTCTCTAAGATAGCTTGATGCTCAGTGAGACATTTCCCTGCTTTGTCTTGGATGGTAGTGGTTCACCTTTTTTTTCAGCTTGTCAGATCTTTCACAAGCTGGTAGGCTTTCTTATTGTTGTTTTTCTGCAGGTGTTTTTTCGATACCTTTGCATCTATGTCTCCTTTGCTTTTCTCATGCCTTTTAGAACTTGTTGATTCATTTCTTTGATTCATTTCTCCCTATAGTTTTGCACCTTCAGCCTCCTTCTTTTGCTTCAGTTCTCTGCATTTGTCGCACAGCTTCAGTATGTCTTCAATGACCCCGTGCTTTTTTGTTGGTCGGTGTTTGCCACAGATGTCGTTAGCTGTTTCAATCAGTGCAGTTGTTGTTGTTGTTGTTGTTCCCCAGCATAACACTTTGGGGGTCACCCAGAATGTGCCCTCTGACTCACTAATCCCACCTGGGAATCACTGTGAGATTGAAATTGCACACTGAATGAGAAGTTTGCGTGTATGACTATTTTCAAGTACCTCGCCATATAGGCAGCCATACTCCGACTTCAGAGGAAGTCAGTGCAGTGTTAAAGCCGTTGGTATCTGCTTCGGTGTCCTGGTTATCTAGAACGGAGAGTGGGGCGAATATTCCTCCTATTGTTGCTTTGAATGTTTCTGCTATGATTGGGTCCCTTAGAGTGTCAAGATTGAACTTTCTCCTTGAATTGCCCTGCCTCTCAATTCTCTTGAGGCGAAGTCTTCACGTCATCATCACAAACTCATGATCGCTTCCAATGTCTGCTGCTGGAAAGCTCCCTGGTCTTTGCAATACTGACACTTGATTGGAAGCGTTGTTTGACCATGATGTAGTCAATTTGATAGTGGTGATCTCCTCCTGGGCTGTGCCATGTCCAGCGTCTGGATGGTTTGTGTGGACTAGGTGTGTTCCCCACCTTCAGGTTGTTGTGACTGGCAAATTCTAGGAAACCCAAGCCTCTTTCATTAGTCTCAGGGTTGCAATACTTTTCACATATCCCCTTCCAATTCTTGCTCGCCTCTACTCCTACTTGTGCATTCCAGTCACCTTCAACTACAACCATGTCTTTCTTTGGCGTCTGGTCTATGACCTTCAAATTCAATTCAAATTCAAAATACTATATTATCTCTAAAACAGAAACATTCCAGTGAGTTACAAGCCATATATAAGAACAAAAACCACGTAAAAAGTAATATCAACATAGCACCTCCTGCAGTTGATTACAGAAGTCTTCAACGTCCTCGTCATCATAGTTTGTTGTTGGAGCATAAGCTTGTATGGTGGTGATGTTATAAAGATGCAGCCCTCAGACAGATGGTGATGAGTCGGCTGGAGACTGGTGGACACCCCATGGTGGTATTCGCAATGTCTTTGTGGATGAGGAATCCAACTCCGCGTTCATGTTTGTCTTCACTGCCACTGAAGTAGAGTTTGTGGCCTTCACACACAGCCCCCCATCCCCCACCCCCCAGCCCCAACCAAAGGCTTCAAGAGTACGTAAACAAAAAAATACATGAACAGGCATGCACGCACGCGCGCGAACACATACATACGCGCGCGAAAACACACACACACATACTCTCTCTCTCTCCTCTCTCTCTCTCTCTCCCCCTCTCTCTCTCTCTCTCTCCCCCTCTCTCTCTCCTCTCTCTCTCTCCTCTCTCTCCTCTGAATGTCAGTACGAAAAGCAATTAACAACAAAAAAGAAGCGAAAGACTCTTACCTGTTCAAACTATCCGTGGAAGAATACCTGCGGAGATTTGAACCATCGTCCATCCTCTCTCCTGCTCCACCCTCTCTCCCCCTCCCACTCCTGGGTCCTCTCGGTCGGCCACGGCCTCCTCTCCCTCTCCCTTCTCCCTGGCCGTGTCTCCATCTCTCCCCCTCCCTTGCTCCCCTTGGCCAGGTTGCGTCTTCAAAGGCGAAACACAGCTCGTCTCCATCAAACCTGTGAAAATGGTGTGTGTTTATAGGGAGGGTAGGTGGGTGAATGGTAGGGAGCGAGGTTGGGTGGTTAGTTGTGTGTGTGTGTTGTGTGTGTGTGTGTGTGTGTGTGTGTGTGTGTGTGTGTGTGTGTGTGTCTGTGTGTCTGTGTGTGTGTATACCGTGTGTGTGTGTGTGTGTGTGTGTGTGTGTGTGTGTGTGTGTGTGTGTGTGTGTGTGTGTGTGTATACCGTGTGGGTGTGTGAGTGTGGGTGTATACCGTGTGTGTGTGGGGGGGGGGGGGTGCGCGTGTGCGCGTGTGTGTGTGTTCGCGCGTGTGTGTGTGCGCGCGTGCGTGTGTGTGTGCGTGCATGCGTAAGTGCGTAAGTGCGTAATGGGAAGGTGTGGGTATTCGTGACCTTTATTGTTGTTACCACTTAATGTCACAGCAGA
>CM060325.1:7833554-7836054 GCA_030674155.1 Stramonita haemastoma | reverse complement strand
AACCATTTACTGGAAAAAGCTTGTTTGAACCATTTTTATAATTTACGAAAGAATTCTTCAAGAGCAGAGTCGTTGAGATGTGACAGAGTGCGCCATTGTTATAACAGACTGTTAAGAAGCCTGGTATATAGATTTCGATTGGACGCTTTTAGAACTAAATTTTGTAAAGAAATAAGATGTATATGTGGCTCTGATTTATCACCTAGACATATAATTTTTCACTGTAAACTACTTCAACCTTATTTTCATAGTACTCTCATAGATAAGTTTTCATTAATGTCATATGAAAAAGTATTGGATGATAATGTGATTATGCTTGAAATAGTTAAAAGTTTAGTTAAAAGCCCTGTTGGCGAATTTTTGTAAATTTTCTTGTTAGGAGTTTAATTTGTTCAGGAATTTACCCCCCCCCCCCCCCCCCCCCCCCGTCCCGTTTTTCTTCAAGAAATAGATTATATGGGTCTGAATTTGGTTTAAGATTGATAAGGGATAGACACATGTAGGTGAGGTTATATCTATTCATTTTACTTTTAATTCTCTCAGTCACTCAACGGGATAAATACATACACACCCACCTTAGTTACCAAACCCAAACCTACATGCACAGTTGCACGCATTCACACACACACACACACACACACACACACACACACACACACACACACACACACACACACACACACACATGATTTTGCACATGCACGCTCACACATACTTGCTCATATCCACATGCAGGCATGTGCACTGACATACATACTCACACACTCGCACATACACACTCAAGCACACAAGTGACACAATTAATTTTATTCTACTTTTGTTTCTCGTCTAATATCACTATGAGTAAAGAGACGTTAAATTGAAGAAAGCTACACACAGAAGTACACACACAGAAGTACACACACACACACACACACACACACACACACACACACACACACACACACACACAGACGTACACACACACACAGACGTAACACACACACACACAGACGCACACACACACACACACACACACACACACACACACACACACACACACACACACACACACACACACACACACACACACACACACACACACACTTGAACAAGCTCACACTGATAACCAATCCATTATCTGACGACGTACACGTGTACACTCTGTATCAGAAACTAGGCCCCACAAAATATGCAGGTTACCTACAAGCCATGAGGTGTGGGGGGTGAGTGGTCTAGAGGTCACGTATCTACCTACCTTGAATGTGACCAGTGGCGACTTCGTTCTCTGTTTGGACCCGAACTTTAACCCCAAATCCACTGAACCCCAGTGGTGGTCTGGGTGCTAGTTTTCTCTCGAATTTTATTTTTTATTTTATACCATTTTATGTCACAGCAGATATCTCTGCGTGAAATACGGGCTGAGCGCGTCGCCACAATTGCATCGCGACCCATTATTATTGTCTGTAGCTGTATTTGTTTCCCTATAAGAGATGAAATGGTTAACTGATGTACCGTATATTTAACAAAATTATTTTACTTCGAGGATAATGGAATAAGCAATCATGTGCTTTTATATACATCTAGTCCCCGCGTGTATGCGTGTTTTGGACATTTTGTAATCCGTTCCCACTGGCACACAATGGCCAACTATTTCGGAAATCGGAACGGATTTTAAACGTGTGCACAAGATGTTCTGCGTGCATTCTCTAGAACACGTAAAAGATCCCATAAGAAGCAAAACGGATCTCCCTGGCAAAGGTGTCGAAAAAACAACAACTGCCACTCTCATAGGACAACTAATACACTTACAAGGAGAACAATTAAAAGAAAAAAGTATGGCTGGCGCTGCTTCTGTGGCGATGCACTCTTCCTATTAGGAAGAATAAAACGGAATTTGCGACAGAGAAATCTGCCATGACCAAATGGAGTAAGATCCAATCCAATCCAATCTAATCCAATCCAGTACAATCCAATACAATGCAGCACTTTTTTTTTTATCATTCTACGTCTAGAGCGCAGAAGTTCACCAATTGTAAATTTTTTCACATATACGATCGTTTTCTGGACAACATTATTCTGACATTCGCATCATAACTTCTGAGATGATGTCTAGACACTATACCAGTATGCCTGTAGGTTTAGGTTTGTTTGTTTGTTGTTGTTTTTCGAGTATTTCTTGTCGTCAGCTCTTACCCGCACAAATGGCCTACTCTTCCGAGAGGCAGAACAGGTTTTAAACGTGTGCGTTACGATGCTCTGCGCACATACCCTTACTGGCCTCAGTGTATATAGCCTCGTCAGAAGGACGTTCGGGAAAGAGTGGAATTAGTATTGATATTAACACCACGTGGGGGGGGGGGGGGGGAGGAATCCCCTTGAAGAGGTATTTTGATGCGGGATCCAATTCAACCCGGATCGATCCCGGGTCATCAATTCGTGAAGGCAACGTTCTAGCCACAAGGCTATCCTTCCCAACGCCCCCCCCCCTCCCCTCTTCCCCCCCCCCCCCCCCCATCCC
>CM060325.1:7818554-7823554 GCA_030674155.1 Stramonita haemastoma | reverse complement strand
TTTACATTACCATCACCATCTATTCAGCATTTACATCACCTTCAACATCATCTTCAGCATTTACCTCACCATCATCTTCAGCATTTACATCACCAACATCTTCAACATTTACATCACTATCATCTTCAGCATTTACATCACCATCAACATCATCTTCTACATTATACATCACCATCATCTTCAGCATTTACATCACCATCACCATCATTTTCAGCATTTAAATCACCATCCCCATCATCTTCAGCATTTACATCACCATCACCATCATTTTCAGCATTGACATCACCAACATCTTCGACATGTATATCACCCTCATCTTCATCATTTACATCTCCAAACATCTTCATCATTGACATCATCATCAACATTGACATCACCATCATCTTCAACATTCACATCACCATCATCTTTAGCATTTACATCACCATCATCTTTTAGATTAGATCACCTTCATCTTCAGCATTTACATCACGATAATCATCATCTTCAACATTTACATCACCATCATCTTCAACATTTACATCACCATCATCTTCAGCATTTACATCACCCACATCTTCAACATTTATATCACCATCATCTTCAGCATTTGCATCACTATCATCTTCAACAGTTACATCACCAGCACCATCATCTTCAACATATGCATAACCATCATCTCCAGCATTTACATCACCATCACCATCAACATTTACATCACCATCATCTTCAACATTTACATCACCATCATCTTCAGCATTTACATCACTATCATCTTCAACATTTACCTCACCATCATCTTCAGCATTTGCATCACCATCATCTTCAACATTTATATCACCAGCACCATCATCTTCAGCATTTACATCACTATCATCTTCAATAGTTACATCACCAGCACCATCATCTTCAACATATACATCACTATCATCTTCAGCATTGACATCACCATCCCCATCATCTTCAACATTTACATCTCCATCATCTTCAGCATGTACATCACCATCATCTTTAACATTCACATCACTATCATCTTCAACATTTAAATCACCAGCACCATCATCTTCAGCATTTACATCACCATCATCTTCAACAATTACAACACCATCATCTTCAGCATTTGCATCCTCATCATCACCATCATCTTCAGCATTTACATCATCATCATCTTCAACATTTACATCACCATCATATTTAGCATTTACATCACCATCATCTTCAACATTTACCTCACCATCATCTTCAGCATTTGCAACACCATCACCATCATCTTCAGTATTTACATCATCATCACCTTCAACATTTACATCCCCATCCCCATCATCTTCAATATTTACATCACCATCACCATAGTCTTCAACATTTACATCACCATCATCTTCAACATTTACATCACCATCATTGTCAACATTTACATCTCCATCTCCATCATCTTCAACAGTTACATCACCGGCACCATCATCTTCAGCAGTTACATTACCATCACCTTTATCTTCATCATTTACATCGCCATCATCTTCAGAGTTTTCATCACCATCATCATCATCTTCAACATTGACACCACCATCACCATCATCTTCAGCATTTACATCACCATTGTCTTCAACATTTACATCACCATCATCTTTTATGTAAATAAAGCAAGCTGAGAATCAGAAAAGTATTTTACAATCATAGCAAATCAAACATACCAACTAGACTGGGAGAAAACATTTGTAACATTCATTATTACATTTACCATCAAGGTAGTTATCACGGCAACTCTGCTGATTTGAATTCCAGTACTGCATAGTCACGCTAACCCTGTAATTTTCTATTCGAGATATTTGCTGGTTTTTGCACACACACACACACACACACACACACACACACACACACACACACACACACACACACACACACACACACACACACACACACACACACACACACGCACGTGCGCACGCACCCCCCCCCCTCCACCACACACACACGACAACACACCACACCACACACACACACACACACACACACACACACACACACACACACACACACACGCCCGCACACACACACACACACACACACACACACACACACACACACACACACACACACACACACACACACACACACACACACACACAATACCCTCGTTCATAGATAGGCACATTCACCTAGAAGTAAAGATCATGCTAATCTCAGTGCTTTAAAATATTTTCTTCCGTCTTTTGATTGCATGAAACACATACTTTGATAGATTATGTCTATGAATAGGGTTTTTGGCTCTTAGCAAAACGTGCAAAGGAAGATCTTTTGATTCCTTTAGAAATTTAGACCTCACATCATCATACATTGGACATGCAAACAAAAAGTGCTGTTCATTTTCAATATGATTTTTACAAAATGGACAAGCTTTGTCATGGTCAGAATCCTTGTAGCGATTTACATTGTTATTCAGAGGAAGAACATTGAATCTAACATGCGAAATAGCAACACGAAAGCAATACACATCAATATCCAGAATATATTTTTCCCTTTCAAAAACAGTCTTGAATGATGAGTAGGGCTGATATCTGTCACGCTCTCTGAGAGTGCCTGCCCATTCTTGGGCAAACATATCCACAAGCCTCTGTTTAAATATATGCAGAAACGTTTTTACATTCCCAACACCCTGCTGTAACCAAACAATATTAAAACCAGCAATACATAATATTTCTCTTATTTTTGATACCCAGCACTGCTTCCCAATACTGTCTAATTGTAATAACATTTGATAGGCTTTATATGGTAATCGTTCTGTATTCATCTGTAATAATTTAAACCAATATCTTAGGCAAGTAACATATGAATTCACATAAAGAGGATACCTGCCCAAATCCCCATATACCATTTTATTGGGTGTCTTGGTTGGCACCCCTAGAAACCTTTTACATGCACGCATGTGGACCTTTTCTATGTGTTCTAACCTATTCATTCCCCATATTTCTGCAGCATATAGCAATATTGGTTGTATTTTCGTATCAAAGATTTTAAAATAAGTGTTTGCTGTCATTTCTTTATATTTTTGAAATACTCTATTAAGCTGAACTACCGCCTTTTTGCCTTTTGTTGTTAAATGTAGTGTCCCATTTTTAGCACTAATCATGGTTGTAAATTTAAATCCTAAGTAACAATAGCTGTTAACTACTTCCAATCTATTACCATCGTAGAACCACCTCTCATGCTGACCCAAAACCCCCCCTTTTCTAAATACCATGACCTTTGTTTTATCAATGTTTACAGTTAATTTTATATTATCACAACATGTTCGTAAAATATTTAACTGATTCTGAAGACCACTCGGTGTAGTTGATATCAATGCCACATCATCTGCAAATAATAAGATAAATAATTCCATTACATCTGGGAATAATTGTACACCATGTTTACCGTTTTCATTCATTAGGTCAGCTAACTGATTTATAAATAATGTGAATAGTGTTGGGCTGAGTACACAGCCTTGCCGTACTCCAATAGGGCAGTCAAATAGTTCTGTTAGTTCTGAATTTGCACGTACACATGATTTTAATGACTTGTACATGGCCTGCAGTGCATGAAAGAATTTCCCTTTTACTCCTTGATTTTTAATGCATTGCAATAGTTTAACATGCTGAACAGAATCAAAGGCCTTTCTGAAATCAACAAAGGCAACATAGAGTTTTCTACCTTTTTTACTCAAGTGATTCTGAATAACAGCATTTAAAGTAAATATCTGATCAACTGTAGAATATTTTCTACGAAATCCTGCTTGGCATTCAGAAATTAAGTCATGATTTTCTAACCAGGAGTATAGTCGCATGTTCAATATTGAAGTATAACATTTAGATATTATGCTCAATAGAGATATTCCTCTGTAGTTATCTACATCATTTAAATTGCCTTTTTTGTGAAGTGGTATGATTATGGCCTTAGACCATACCTGTGGGTAAACTCCTTGATCAAAAACAACATTGAATATTTTTTTCAAAAACATAATAACATTTTTACCCCCACACTTTAACATTTCAGCTGAGATATCATCTATTCCGCTGGCTTTTCTATCTTTAAGTTTGTTTACTGCCTGAATAACTTCTGCTTCTGATATTTCTGTATCCAAAACAAGATCTGTTTCCTCTAAGTGTTCCATATCACTGCTTAAGTTCATTTCTAGCTCTTCATTATTCCCCTGAAAAATAGTTTTAAAATGTTCATACCACTCATCATTAGTAATATTGTTCACTACTTTTTTTTTATTTACACAACCCATTTTTCTGAGCTCATTCCAAAATATTGACCCATTGCTAGTTTCTTTAGCCAGTGCTTCAGTTTTCTGTTTTCTAAAAGTGTGTTTTTTAGTTTTCAAAAGATACTTATACTGTTTTCTCATTTTAACATATATTAGCCGATCAGCTTCTGTTCTAGTAGCTCTAAAGCATTTGAGCGTCTTTCTACATTCCTTTTTTGCTTTATTACATTCCTTGTCAAACCATTCTGACCTTCTTGCCCTACCAATACAACATCTTTTGAGCATGCATTTACTAGCTTCTTTTAAACTCTCTACAAATACTTCTAAAGCAGCATCTACATCACTATCTAGGTTCTCTATGGCCATTTCCAAGCCATTTTGAATATCTTTGCTCTCCCATATATTCCTAAATTCATTTTCCAGTGTTTTATTCCAGATATATTTTTCAAATTCATCATTTTTACTTTCTTTTCTTTTGATGTTGCAGTCATTACCATTTCTCATCACTTCCACCTCCATGACAATAGGTAAGTGATCAGAATCTATACAGTTTTCAACTACTAAGGCAACCACTTGAATAGCAGAAAAAAGTTCAACAGAAGTAACAAAATAATCTACAGTGCTTTCCCCAGAATGTCCAACATAGGTACAACTATCATCAAAGTCTGCTTTACTCAGTCCATTTAATATAATACAATCATACATATTACATAATTCAATCAATTGATCACCAAAATTGTTAACTACCTTATCTTGTGATTTCCTTGGAAACTGG
>CM060325.1:7803554-7813554 GCA_030674155.1 Stramonita haemastoma | reverse complement strand
TGCTATTCTGACAGTCCACATGCCATTCTGACAACACGCCATTCTGAGCAATTGTAATTCTGACATCATGCCATTCTGACCGTCCACACGCCATTCTGACTACCTGCCATTCTGACCACATGCCATTTTGACCACATGCCATTTTACCTCATGCCATTCTGACAGCATGCCATTCTGACCACCTGCCATTCTGACAGTCTGCATGCCATTCTGATAGGCCGCATGCCATTCTAACCACCTGCCATTTCGACAGTCCGCATGCCATTCTACAAGGCTTCATTCGGATCTGTAAAGTTATAAACATTATTAAGAGGAGAAGTTAGAAGTTCATTTAGAAAAGTTTCCATCGGATTTTGCAAACAATCGGTAACTTCTTTGTGGCCTACTTTTGGGATTGTGTATCTTTTCTATTCCATGTGACGCACACGGAAAGATGATCAATACAACCATGGATAGGAATACACAATTCTGTAATATTCTGTTTTATGTTATATAAAATATGATCGATCAGTGTTTTAATAGTAGATGTTATGTGTGTGGGTGTATCTACAATTTGTGTAAGGTTGTAAGTGTCTAATTTGTTTATCCACGAAGGCTGGGGCTTAAGTAAATTTATATCAAAATCACCAAAAAGTAATGTTCTACAGTATCAAGAGATGCCGAGTCCATCATTGAGGTGAATCTATCTGTCCGTTCTATTCTTTCAGATGGATTTCTATAAATAAATCGATTTCTTATAGGTTTATTTCGTCTTAGTTTGAATTCTATCCAAATAGATTCAACCTAATGATTTTCTAGGTTTGGAATCCGTTTATACTTCACTGCTTCACTGATATATAATACATGAGTATACCAGTCGATTTGGGGAATATGGGATCTTTACGTATGAGTTTGTAAGCAGAAATTGTAAAGTCTGTATCCGGTATCTTATTTGAGAGTCTGGATTCAGCAAGTCCAAAACGATGAAAGGGCCTATCAGAATTGTATAATAGTGTTTGTATATCAAATACTTTGTTTTGCATACTATTTACATTCAAGTTCCAATGTGTAATCCATCTTTTCTTGGCCAGTTTTAGGTTGACATAACCATGCTGATTTATGGATATAGCCAAATTACAAAGCTAAAATTGAAAAAACTGTAGTGATTTAACTATTCACAAAATACATAAACAAATAAGAGAGAGAGAGAGAAAAGAGAGAGAGAGAGAGAGAGAGAGAGAGAAGGAGAGAGAGAGAGAGAGAGAGAGAGAGAGAGAGAGAGAGAGAGAGAGAGAAGAGAGAGAGAGAGAGAGAGAGAACGAACTCGAACTCGAAAGGTTTATTCATGAAAAAAGGCCATTGGCCCATACATGAAGGGGGTTGCCGAATAACGATAACGATAATTGCTTTAAGCTGACACACGACGCTACTCCAAGCCATGGAAACCACAGCATTGATTAGTAATGTACATCGAGACACGAAACTCTTTACTGTCCAGATATGTTACGGTTGAGCCTTTCTTTCGTCCAGTCTTTGTCACACACACACCCTTAGGTGTGCTGATATGTGTGTTTTGCAGCCTGAGGTGAACGATGATAATATTGTTGGTGCATTCGACACAAGAAATGTCAAACAGTACGTGGCTACTCTAACTGATAGATCCTACAGAAAAGGCTAAGAGACAGACAAAGAAATACACACTTTAGAAAATCCGTGCAACATCATTCAGATGGTGAAGATATTGTGACTGTGAGTCAGACGACATTGTGATCCAGTGCGCATGCCAACCAGACACTGAGCCAGTATGTGTGTACTGGTTTGTCAAACAGCAAGAGAAAAACATGCTAAAAGAGGAACGTGTCAAACTCGCCAGTTTGCGGAATGGGAAGCGAATCCAGAACACACTACACACGGAGACCCTATTGTGTGCTTCAAGGGACTTAGCGACACTTAGAGAACTATTACAGCGGTTTCTTGGCTAGGCCTAGCCTAGACTACAATCAGACATACAGGGAGGTTCTAAATCAACCGATGATGGCAACTTAACTGATGTTTTTGTGTTGATGTCCTGTGTGTGTGTTGTTGGTAGGTCTATTCCATGTGTATCTACACATGCTGTATTCCCCTGTTCTACTCCACTGTCAGGCAGACTCGAGGCACTGAGGACACAGTCACTTTCACACACAACACTTGCCTGCTTCTCTTTATGCTTTCGAGAGCGCTCAACATCTCGTCGTCTTTGAGAAAACATTTTTTCCTGTAGTACTGTGCTTGTGTGCTGCGATTCACTGTTGGATCGCCATGTTGGTTGACACTGTTGTGTCCACTGGTTTCAGTCGCAAGACAAAAACCACGCTGTCCCCTTCTCCTGCCACTTTCCAGCTGGAAACTGCATTGTCAGTCAGCAGGGTGCCTAAGGTCCTCTCCACAGCCGCTGGAAGTCCAGTAACTGGCATTTTTGAATGAATTTCTAGTTTTACTGCTGCTCACAGAAAATGTACGTGTTTCTTCTCGTGACCGCCCCAAGAGAGAGAGAGAGAGAGAGAGAGAGAGAGAGAGAGACTGACAGACAGACAGACAGAGACAGAGAGAGAGACAGAGAGAGAGACACAGAGAGACAGAGAGAGAGAGAGAGGGGGAGAGGGGGTAGGAGGAGGAGGGGGGGGGGTGGGAGAATAAGGGAAGCAATTCAGTAAAATATTTTGAGATTCAAATCTGAATTATTTCCCTTGTATTCTCTTGACACTCCACAGAACATTTTTGTTGCTTTTCACACTTTATTGCAAAATAATAACGTGTCTAATGCAGGAAAATACACTTGCTCATTACATAGCACCTTACATACACAAATGTGTGAAATACAAACTTTTTCAGGTTTTTTTTTTTTTTTACATTATAAATTACAGACAGACAACACACACACACACACACACACACACACACACACCACACCACATTTAACAAAACAATATGAGTTGATGGTGAAATTTTGCATCTACGACCATTTACCCACCTTAAAGCAGCTGCAATCTTACTTCAGGGAATCCTAGAGACTCAAACCTGCAGCTATCCCTGAAGTTGGAATGCAATTACCTTGGTGTCCCATAACCAATGTGGCCTTAGGGAGCGAGGCATCAGAGACCTCAACTTCTCTAGGGGCCAGCATATTGAGGCAGCACCCATCTCCCCTCTCTCACTGCTTTACCTCCCCTGACCCTAAAGAGGGCAGGTACACATTTACAGCTGGGTAACTGGGGGACTGTACTGAAGCCAAGTTGCGCAAACGGTCACCCATCCAACTGGACCTTAATGGTGAGCAAAAGGGTGCATATGCAAAAACTTCACCATTGGTGAACCTAAAAGCCCTAGACAGGGAATCGGAGAAGAAACACACCAAAGAAAATGATTAAATCCAATAAAACAACCCACACCTTATTACCACTTCACATTTCAAGGCAGCTGCTCTAACTAATGACCCATTATGAGGGAATGTGATAACATTCCATTGTGAAGCCAGGTGTTTAGATATCACTATCACACTATCATGCTTTTGACATTTAAAAGTTTTGTCACATTGTGGCCACATGACTTTGTGATGACTGTAACTAAATATATACTTTTGTGAACATGCCCAAACTTGAAAAGAAAGTTACATCAGTTGGGGATTCTTAGTAAGCAATCGATTGACTTCTACGCTCCACTTGACCCAGTTCTACATATATGATGACAGCAAAATTTGACCTATGTTCTACATGGCAGATAAAGCAGAAATACTGAAGAAAGAGCATTAATCTTTCCTATATGAGCTAGCCCAGTATGTCAGTAGTGAAGCTTGAGTATCCTACTTTCCTTACGTTCTGTTTCGTAGTCTTTGTGATCCCCCCCCCCCCTCCTTGTCTCCAAGTCATTACTAATGGGCCATCTGTGGGGAAAAAGAAGAAAGAAAACTTGCTGTCCTGAGCGAGCTGTGTGCCCTCCTGGAGGTAAAGGTAAAGGTAAAGGTGTCCCATAACCTAGGCGGTCGTAGGGGAGCGAGGCACCATAGACCTCAACTTCTCTAGGGGCCAGCATATTGAGGACGGCGCCCATCTCCTCTCCCTGGCTGCTTTACCTTCCCTGACCCTAAAGAGGGCAGGTACCCATTGACAGCTGGGTGAACTGGGCGGACTGTACTGAAGCCAAGGCGAGCAAACGGTCACCCATCCATTTGGTTACCACGCTCGATGTTGCTTAACTTGACTGGGGGAAAGCGAGCACTTGACCACTGAGCTATCCCGCCTCCTGGAGGAAGAGGCTTAAATGAGTGACATTTTTATAAGTCTCTCTGATGCTTTGTTTGATACACATTTTGGTCAATAAATACTTGAAAAGTTCCTGTCCCCTCTCTTGGCGCAAAGATGGAGCTCCAATGTCTCACTCATCTTTCCCTGGGAGTAAGTTTAAAGTGTGTCAGTAGCAGACTGAAGTAAAGACAACTCAGTAATGTACTGAAGAATCTTCTTTGATGAAATAACTGTGGGTGAAAGCTCTCATTGACGAAAAAAAAAGAAACTCTCAATAAGATTCTCATGATTTCTAGCAGACTCGTAAGATTAGTTTTGATGTCCATCTACTCTGTCTAGGAGGTTGGAATGTTTTGGGGAAGTTTCTCTCCCACACTGAAGTCAGAAGTGCTGGGCATGACTTGTAGGCGCTTAACAGCAGCGCAAGGCATTTTTGATCATATGACAGACAATAGTTGTTTCTGAGTGTTAGAGGAAGAAGAAGAAGAAGAAGAAGAAGAAGAAGAGAAGAGAGAAGAGAAGGAGAAAGAGAAGGGAAGAGAGGAAGGGAAGGGAAGGGAAGGGAAGGGAAGGGAAGGAAGGAAGAAGAAGAGAAGAAAAGAAGAAGAAGAAGAAGAAGAAGAAGAAAAAGAAAGAAGAAGAAGAAATGCACTCTATAACTTCGGAATGTGAGCTCTCACAGTAAGTAGTTTGCACTTCATAAACACTCTAAATTGAGATCAAGTACTCATCCTCACAGTGTTCAATGCAAGATGCGGCATACAAACATCTTCTTCTCAAGATAAAAGTTGTGTAATAAATCACTTTCATCCCCAAAGTCAGAATACAGCTACCTTAATGGTTGGCAACAGCGGTTCACACACACACAAAATCTCACCATTGGTGAACCTCTGAGCTCTAGCCAAAGAACAAAAAGAAACAAAAAACCCCAAACTTTCAAACGGGCCATCTGTACATCTTGCAAGCATTTCAAACTTCAACACAAACAAATAAACACAACCCAAATTACAAACCAAGGCTAACATTTGTCAAAATCAAGCAAAGACAACAAACACACACAAAGAAAACAAGTGTTCCCATTTTTAATTAATAACAATGTTCTTGTTATAAATTAGCAACTAGACATTAGTTAACACAAACTTTATAACCTAAGACAATTTGCAAAACTGTTTAATACAAGAACTGGAAGTTATGAAAATAATTTATGCCACAATCATACAGTTATTAGGATCAACAATGTCTGTCCTATATATATATATATATTTTTTTTTTCATACAGAAATAACTGGACAACTAGGAATGCAAAAATCTCGTATGACCAAAACAGATAATGTTAAAGTACTTCAGCACAACTCTGGATAGCCGTCAGTGAAACTGCAAGGTGACAATGGAGATCACACATTCACACACGCAATATGCACGGACACACACACACACATTAACACACACACACACACACACACACACACACACACACACACACACACACACACACACACACACACACACATAATAACACACACACACATATACACACACAGTACCACACACACACACACACACACACACACACACACACACACACACACACACACACACACACACACTCACTCACTCACTCACTCACTCACTCACATTGTGACAGACCACACACACACACACACACACACACACACACACACACACACACAACACACACACACCACACACACTGCAACAGACAGACAGAAAGACAGGCAGGCAGACAGACAGACAGACAGACAGACAGACAGACAGACAGACAGACAGACAGACACACACACACACACACACAAACACACACACAAACACACACAACAAACACACACACACATACACTGTCATCATCATTTATTCTTGGTCAGATTATCCTGAAGTTGTTCTGTCACACACACACACACACACACACACACACACACACACACACACACACACACACACACACACACACACACACACACATTCCTCTTCACCCCCTTTCCCCTTACACACACACACAAACACACACACACATCCTACTCTTCCCCCCCCCCCCCCTATTCTCTAACACACACACACACTCCTACTCACCCCCCCACCCCTCTATTCTCCAACACACACGCACACACACACACACACACACTCTAACACACACACACACACACACACACACACACACACACACACACACACACACCACACATGTATACAAACCACTAAAACATCAATGTCAAAATCTCAACTCTCTTCATCTCTCGGACAGAAATCGAAGCAGTGGTGGCGGCAGTAGCATCCCAGACTCTCACGTGGATTCAGCAGCACCTTCAGCAACAGTAGGAGGTGACCCTGACCTCTCTGACACAGCAGTAGGGGCAGCAGCAGCAGCAGCAGCAGTAGAGGAGGCAGTAGAGGCAGTATCAGCAGAGGCTGACTCACCGGTGCTCAAGTAGCGTTCAGTGTGAAATATGTGCGGAGGCGTAAACTGAGGTTTTTGTGCACCGGTGTTGGATTTCTTCTGCAGAAAAAAGAAAGAAAGAATAAAATGAAAAAAAGAGAAAAAACAAGGAAAAAAAGTGATTTCTGCCAAATAATCCTCAAAAGGGAGGCAGGATAGCTCAGTGGTCAGAGCACTCGCTTTCTCCAAGCTAAGGTTAAGCAGCATCGAGCGTGGTTACCAGTGGGATGGGTAACCATTTGCTCACCTTGGATTCAGTACAGTCCCCCCAGTCCACCCAGCTGTCAATGGGTACCTGCCCTCTTTAGGCCAAGGGGCGGTAAAGCAGTGAGGAAGAGGCGATGGGTGCCGCCCTCAATATGCTGGCCACTAGAGAAGCTGAGGTCTCTGATGCCTTGCTTCCCTACAACCACATAGCTTATGGGACGGAGAGGAGATGGGTGCCGCCCTCAATATGCTGGCCCCTAGAGAAGCTGAGGTCTCTGATGTCTTGCTCCCCTATGACCACATAGGTTATGGGACACCTTTACCTTTACCTTATAATCCTCAAATAAGAGTATTCACCAATGAAACGTGTTTCAAAGGAAGACTGAGATACATGCCAACGTTACGACACATTTTTAAAAAAGAAAATTAAACATGGATAATGAGAATAAAGAAGTTTTCTGTTTTCTCCCCTGTCCTCAGCCAGAGCTTAGAGGTTCAACAATTGTTGACATTTTTACAAGAGCAACCGTTTTTGCCCACCATTAATGTAAGCTACATCCCACCTGTGCCGCTTTGGGGATAAGAAAGAAGAAAAAAAAAAGGTTTCAAAACTAACAGATAACCATGACATGAGGTATGGTCTATCCCTTCGTCTTTTTCAAAAGACACTCATGCACTTGTGTATTAATATCTCACAAAAGCATTAATCTACACATACGTATACAAGCACACATATACCCACACACTTTGCATCCACACACACGCACACGCACACACACACACACACACACACACACACACACACACACAATATATATATATATATATATATATATATATATATATATATATATATATATATATATATATATATGCATGCACACACTTACACACACACACACACACACAAACACACACACACACACACAAACACACACACACACACACACAAACACACACACTCAAACACACACACACACACACTCAAACACACACACACACACAACTACACACACACACACACACACACACACACACACACGCACACACATATATACACACACGCACACACCAAACACACGCACACACCATACTTACTGAGGACACGAGTGACGACAGTCGTTTAATCAATGTCCCAGAGCTCAGGTCACTTTCCGCTTTGGTCACACTCTCCTCCATGGCTGTCACGTCTTTCTTCACCACCGCAACAAAGGCCTGGCCATTGACAAAGTTAAAAAGGTTAAAGTCTGTCCCGAGCCTAAGGCTCATCAGGCCGGTGCTTATCCCGGTTTCTGTGGTGTTAAGCGACTGAGAGTCATAGACTCCCCCCTGGATAGGACGCCAGTCTATCGCAAGGTTAACCCCCAACACAAGGTTGGTACCCCTTCTACACCTGGGTGGGGTGAGAAAATAGCCGTAAAGTGCCTTTTCCAAGGGCACAACGCCATAGCCGAAAGCTGGGATTGAACTTGCAACCTTTAGATTACGAGTTCAACGCCCTAAACACTAGGCTACAGCGGCGCGCTAGCCATTGACAAAGGTTGTTACCAACTTCACCTCCTCAGGAGCAATTAATTGAAATTTGATGAACTGGATTTGATCCTCATTTGAGGGGATTTTCTGACTTCACTCTCCCCAAAAGTCCTTTAGATGAGACTATAAATCGAGGCCCTGTGGGCAAATGCATGCAGAACATCTTGCGCAGGGGATTTTTCTCCTGGAGTTAAAATCAGTGCTGACTCCACTCTCCCCAAAAGCCCTTCGGATGAGACTATAAACTGAGGTTCCATGTGCGAATGCATGCAGAACATCTTGTGCACATGTTAAATTCTGTTCCCTTTTCATAAGAGTAGGCCATTGTGTGCCAGTGGTAACAGATGACAAGATTTACAAAAACTGCATTCACACGAGGACTGGATGTATAAAAGCACATAAGTGCTCATTCCATTATCCTCAATGTAAAATAATAAATAAATATTTTTTAAAATTATATAATATATCTTTGATATAAAAGAGTAAATAAATAAATATAAATTAATTAAAATCTATCCCAATGTTATAATGGGTACAGGATACATCGGTGGTCAGAGTACTTGCTTTCCCCAAGCTAAAGTTAAGCAGCATTAAGCGTGGTAACCAATTTGATGGGTGACTGTTTGGTGCCTTGGCCAGTACAGTCCCCCCAGTTCACCCAGCTGTAAATGGGTACCTGCCCTCTTTAGGGTCAGAGAAGGTAAAGCAGCAAGGGAGAGGAGATGGCCGCCGCCCTCAATATGCTGGCCCCTGGAGAAGCTGAGGTCTCTGATGCCTCGCTTCCCTACGACCACATACATTATGGGACACCTTTACCTTTTAACCGTTTAACGGTACCTCACTCCATCAAAACATTCTCAACTGGGAATGTCTGCCACACAGCTGTTTTATACACACATCTGACAATGCTAAAGCAGAGTGGTTAACACCATTCATTTTCAGCTTGTTTCATGAGTCCATGAAAGTGGATTTGCAATCTCAGCAGCGCATCTGGTGAATCCAGGTGGGGATATTTAGGAACCACCCAGGATCAACTGAAAGTACACAGTTTCAGTCAATTATTATATATGTTTTTTTCTTCCTCCGCTAAATCTCCAAAGTTCACCACTGACAAGATTTTTGCACAAGCAACCATTTTTTCCACCCATCCATTTAAGTAGCTGAAGTCCCACTTCAGAGATGGTGTCTAAACACGACCACTATGTTTCATGCATTTTTTATTTATCTGTTCATACCAGCACAAAATGACCTACTCCTCCAAAAAGGAGAACAGGTTTTTTATGTGAGTGCAAGATGTTCTGCATGCATTCCCACATCAGGCTGTCAAATTGAGAGCTCAATGCGCTAACTACTAGACTATCCAGGAGTGTCCTTCCCACAAATAATTCATTTAAAACTGTTCTAAAGAAAATCTGTGAATGTGTGTGCATGTGGTGTGTGTGATTGAGTTTGTGTGCATACATGCGATGTGTGTGTGCTGCATACTTGCGATGTGTCCATACATGCATATATCAATGTTTAACAATATGCAATCTGTGTTTCCACA
>CM060325.1:7766054-7798554 GCA_030674155.1 Stramonita haemastoma | reverse complement strand
TACATAACAGAATCCATCAAACCATTGGTCCCTATGAAAAGTTAGCTAAAGTCTGTCCCGAGCCTAAGGCTCATCAGGCTGGTGCTTATCCCGGTTTCTGTGGCGTTAAGCGACTGAGAGTCATAGACTCCCCCCTGGATAGAACGCCAGTCTATCACAGAGTTAACCCCCAACACAAGGTTGGTACCCCTTTTACACCTGGATGGGGTGAGAAAATAGCCGTAAAGTGCCTTTTCCAAGGGCACAACGCCATAGCTGAAAGCTGGGATCGAACCCGCAACCTTTAGATTACGAGTCCAACGCCCTAACCACTAGGCTACAGCGGCGACGGTCCCTATGAAAACCCTCTATCAATTGTAAAGAAGCATAAACATAAATGGTACGGGCATGTCACAAGATCAAAAGGACATGCAAAAACAATATTGCAAGGCACTGTCCAAGGAGGAAGAAAAAGAGGCAGACCAAGGAAGAGATGGGGAGGACAACATCAGCATATGGACAGGCCTAGAACTCAACAAAACTTTGAGAAATGCAGAACAGAGAGGAATGGAGGGAACTGGTTGTCAAGTCTTCAGGGCTGTCCCCATGGTCACCAGACGTAGGGGTAGATAGATAAATTTAAAAATAAATTTAAATAAATGGTTGCAACACAGAAGCTTAAAATTACTTTTTCACCAACCCACTTATAAAATATGAATCTTCTGTAATCTTTAAATTTTAATTTAACATGTATGCAATGAATATTTTGAAAAACTTATAAATGACATTTGGGGAAAACTGAGTGATACTGTGGGTTTGTTTCATGATACTTGAAACTTCTGAAGTCTGTACAGTGTTATGAATGCTATTCTTTATCACATTTTTTTTTCAGGGAACTAAACCTAAAATCTCCTAATAAAGATTTTATCTGTTTTAAACAATTAAAGGAGATTCCCCTCCCGTTCCAAAGACAACAGAACAATGGTTCTTCTGTAATCTCCAAACTGAGTTCTTTTGATGCCTTGCAAAAAAAGCGTAGACATTGAAAACAGATTCATCTTTTCAAGAACAGCATGCAGGCAAATAGGCAATACTTACTGAATAGGGTCATTCCCTGATTCAAGCAGTTGAAAGAGTAAATTTGTATCAGCTGACTGGAAAGACTGATGGTTGGTGAGAATGAATACAGGACTGCAGGGATAAATTTTTGTTTGCCATGGCAGAGTCACACAGTCCTTTTACTAGAATGAATGAATCATTGAATGGCCAAAGATATGATTATTTACTTCTTTTTTTGGTGTTGCAGGTGCTGACCCTCCCAGCAAAGTCTTTCAGCTGTGCAACCTTCTTCACCATCTGCTTGTTCTGGCTTCCTAGTATCAGAATAAATGAAATTTTTGTAATGAATAACAAATACCTGAGTGAAAGCTGAACTTCAGGATAAATAGAAGCAATATTTCACCCAATAACTACCACCCAAACAAAACGTTGGTGTAATATTTGTAACATTGAGAGTGTTGTTTTTTTAATTTTCATCACTGACAAGCATGGTTTGATAACTGATATTGATTTTTACATCAGAAACAGCGACAGTTTAAAACTTTAGTGATGCTTGTAGATATTGTCTCGTCCTTGACTGAAATCAAGATCATGGGGGCATCTGTTGTGGAAATCATCAGTTTTGCTTCACAGGCAGCTATGGTGTTGGGTGGCACGGTTCCTTTCATTCCACAGTACCTGGACATTCTGCGCACTTACAATACTGAGGGATTCTCCTTGTTTGTCTGCTTGAATCTTCTCATCGCCCATATTCTGCGAATTATGTTTTGGTAAGGTTGTTTCTGATACTGTTATAGTGTTTATAAATTACAAGTTTATATATCTTATATATGTGTGTGTGGAGTGGGTTGGGGGGGCCCTTTCTGTTCTAATCTATCAGATAGCTTTTATATGTTTTTAATTTTCTCATAAAAGGTGGGTTTTGTGAGGTTTTTAAATTTTTAAAAAATTGGTGGGGGTGGGGGGGGGGGCAGTGTAGGAAGGAGGACAGATAGTGGACTTTGGTTTGGGTCGGGTTGATTTTGTTTTTTTTCAAGTGGAAGTTTGTTCATTTCAACATTTGTTTTTCTTTCAGATCTGTTAGTGTGTGTGTGTGTGTGTGTTTATTTTTTATTGTATTCTTTTATATCGAGGATAATGGAAAAAGCACTCGTGTGCTTTTTTTCATCCAGTCCCTGTGTGTATGCAGTTTTGTAAATATTGTCATCTGTTCCCGCCGGCACACAATGGCCTACTCTTACGAAAAGCGGAACAGGATTTAATCTGTGCACAAGATGTGCGTGCGTTCGCGACTTGGGGCCTCGGTTTACAGTCTCATCCAAAAGACTTTTGGGGAGAGTTGAGTCAGCACTGATGTAAACTCCATCGGGAAAATCCCCTTGAACGGGAATGGAACTTGGGTTGTCTAATTGTGTAGCGCAGTGTTCTGACCACTAGGCTAGTCCTGTCCCCCCTCAGGTTTGGCGAGCGGTTTGAGCTGCCTCTCCTGGCGCAGAGTGTCCTGATGATCCTGTCCATGATGATCCTGGTGGAGCTGTGCGTGCGGGTCAACACCAAGAACGAGCTAGGAACCACACGACAGCGCAGATTTACCGGTAAAGACCCTCCCTCCCTCTCTATCAGTGTCACTTATAGACTTTTCCCATTTCCTGCCATAATCCTGTGGAAACGCTGTCTGATTCTTGACTCACTCTTCGTAATATACTGTTCTTTTTTTTTTTTTAATTCATTTTTCTGATATTTTTGATTCCGCACTTTTGTCAGTATATAATCATAATATGCTTGGTTGTTTTTATTTCGGTTTTGTTTTTCATGTGTGTGTGTGTGTGTGTGTGTCTGCTGCATGGGTTTTATTTGTCTGATTTTTTGTTGTTGATTGTATGGTGTGCTTCTGAGTTTAATCTGCTTGTTGCCTCTCAGTCAGTTGGGACTCCGTTGGAGTGAGAGGAGGAGGATGCAGTGAGTTGCCAGGGCAAGAGTGCGGCCTTTCGGCTCGAGTTCAGAATGGTTTGATGTTCTTGTTTTTGTTTGCGTTGCTATTGTAGTTGTTGGTTTTGTTGTTGTTGTTGTTATATCACTTATGGTCACTGTTATAAATATCATGCGTTTATTTTTAGTCAGGGAAGTGAAATTTTATTGTTTTTTTTCCTTGGTGAGAATCATTACTACTAGTGCTGTTTTGTGTTTTTTTACGAGGTGTTTTTTTTTTTTTTACTGACTCTAAGCCATGGACAAGTCTCTTTGTTGCCTGAGTTCTGATTTGTGCTAACATGTATGTTTTATTCAAGCACCTTGCTTTCTCATCTCTTCCAAGAGTCCAGCACCCAGACTATTGCTTATGGTGTGATGGATGGGAAATAGGTCTGTCTGGCTTGAGGCGGGAACTGAACCTGTGACCTTTGCTTTTTAGATGGGTATCTGCTAGATCTCCAACCACCATTGTTGTTCGCTTGTTATTTCCACTACATTTGGAGAAAATTAAATGCAAAATTATACATTTGATGTAGCCGTCTGGTTTTACACACAGACGATTGTTGACATACACACACAAGTACACTAAATGCATGCACATGCACACTCACGCACACATAACACACACACACACACACACACACACACACACACACACACACACACACACACACACACACACACACACCACACACACACACAAGCACACAACCACCACACACACACAACAACACACACACACACACACCCCCACACACACACACACAACACACACACACATACACAACACACACACACACAACACAACACACACACACACACACCACACACACACTCACACACTACTCACACTCACACACACACTCACACACACACACACACACACACACACACACACACACACACACAACACACACACGCACCAAAATTCAGAAACCTGGGATGAAATTTGAAAAAAGACCCAATTTTATAACAAGGTAAAAAGATTATGTTTTAACTACTTAGTTACGCCATCTCGGTTCCCTTGTTTGCTGATGTCCTTGTTGATAGAGTAATACTTACATTGTAAGACTGCATTTCTTAGGGTCCAAGTGGGTGACCTCATCAGGTTAACTCACTCAGTCCAGTGGGTTCCTCCCCATCTTCTCACAATATCTTGCCCCAAGGGTCAATAAATGTCCCTACAAACACTAAAACCAACAGAAAATCCTGTTTGTTAGCTTACAAAACACAGGATTTTAATCCTTGAGTCGGCTATTATACAATTATAAAGATTTTTTTTTGGTTTCCCTTCATAGTTTAGGTTATGGTAATATGTAGAAAGTAGCAACAATTTCTTTTATTTTACAACACAATGAGGGTCAGGTCACACACACACACACACAAACCAGTAAAAATCTGTTTTTGATTGGCTGCTTTTGAAAGAAAAATAAGCCAGCATAATTATCATAATATATATAACTCTTCAGTATGGTGTTTAACTTAGATGTCAGAAAAAAAAACAATCAACCTGGAATTCCTGATCAGGAAGGTTCGCGATACAAAGCCAGTCGGGTAACGAACATTCCTGAACGTTATTGTTTGGACAGAGTCAGTTAGCCTATTATGCCCATCACAAGTTACGGACACACAGTTACGTGCCACTTACCAGCTTGTTGTGATGACAAAGATGATCAGATTTTGAAGTGTTTGGACTGGACGGCGAAGATAAGCAATTTGTCAAGTGCGTGCATATTATAGTACTACAGTAGGGATGGGCTTGGTCAGCACTCATTGAGATAGGGTAAGTTAATTTCTAATCTTTTTTTTTTTTTTTTTAGGTCACTTGATCTAAGTGTCTTGTGTTGGTGTCTTGTCTTCTCTCTCTGACTGTTGTCTGATCTGTCTGTCTCTCTCTGCTCTCTGTCTTCTTCTGTCTCTGTCTCTGTCTCTCTCTCTCTCTCTCTCTCTCTCTCTCTCTCTCTCTCTCTCTCTCTCTCTCTCTCTCTCTCTCTCTCTCTCTCTCTCGTTCTCCATCCCTCTGCCCCTGTAGTGTATTTGAACTACTCACTACCATTACTCTTCTTCACAAAATGTTTGCTATGGACCTGAAAGTGTTGGCATTCAGACAAACTGCAATATTATCTATTTTTTGTTTTGTTTTGTTTGTGTTTGCAATTTTGTTTCGTTCGTATTTTTCTTGGATTTTTGGGTTTTTTTCTGGGGTGGAGAGGGGTGATGTTGTGCTGTATTTTTAGCTTTTGTTAGGGGTGTTTTATGTGTGTTTGTTATGGTTTCTTGGGGTTTTTGTTGTTTATTGGGGGGGGGGGGGGGGGGGGGGGGGGTCAGGGGGTTGTTTAGTGTTTGTTTTTTGTTTGCTTTTTTATTTATTATTTATTTATTTTTTTTTGGGGGGGGGGGGTTACATGTGCAAAGGAAGATAACTCTTTTATTTGATATTCCTTCTTTTTATTTCTTCAAGAGGTATATATCACAGCAGTCGGTTAGGTGCCAGAAACATAACCCTGACCTTATGTTTAAGTGTGTGATCCTCTTCCCATCATGAAATAATCTATGAATCTCACTTGTGCATTATGTAGGTAGCTCCTCAGTATTTGAAGTGGTTTCACTTGAGCATTTCCCTGAATTCATATTATGTCAGAGAGGGTGATCACATATTTCCTGTTGTTGTTGGCACATGTGCACATTTGACTATGGTGCTTGCGTGTCGAGTTTCGTTTGTTTCAAGTTTTGTAATTGAAAAGAGCTTGTAAGCATGGCACAGTTGATTTCACAGATGTTTCTATTGTTCTTGGTGTTATGTTGATGGTTGTTGATTTGGAAACGTGTGTGTGTGTGTATAATGTGTGTGTGTGTGTGTGTGTGTGTGTGTGTGTGTGTGTGTGTGTGTGTGTGTGTGTGTGTGTGTGTGTAAGAAGGGAGAGAGAGAGTGTGTGTATGTGTGATCCCTTTGTTGACTTGGAATGTGTATGTGTGTGTGTGTGTGTGAGGGGGGAAAGAGAGAAAGAGAGAGTGTGTGTATGTGTGATCCCTTTGTTCAAATCTTTGTTGACTTGGAATGTGTGTGTGAGTGAGTGTGTGTGTGTGTGTGTGTTTGTGTGTGTGTGAATGGTGCAATTTTTTTTTCCTTGAATACCTTTACCAATATTCCTTGACTCAGCATACTGTGAAACAGATTGTTTCTTCCCTCTCTTTCTTCTGTTGAGGGTTCACCATCATCAGACAAAGTCACCATACTTCAAGTTGTTAAAGCATCAGTTATGGCTTGGTGGGGGGAGGGGTGGAGAGTCTGTGTTTTTGAGGAGTTCAAAGGAGAAGAGAAGGAAGAGTAGAGGAAAAAAAAAAAAAAGTAGAGAAAGATAAAGCAGAAACAAAAAAACAAAACAAAAATCACAGAGAGAGAGAGAGAGAGAGAGAGAGAGAGAGAGAGAGAGAGAGAGAAGAGAGAGAGTAAGAGAGAGATAGAGAGAAGAGAGAGAGACAGAGAGAGAGAGAAGAGAGAGAGAGAGAGAGAGAGAGATGTCTGACTGTTAAAGAAACAGGATATAACACCAACAACAACAACAACAACAACAACAACAAATCTGCCTAGTGGAAGTGCCAAAGTATGAGCAATGTAGTCGTATGAGAATGGAGTGGAGTGATAATCTCTCTCTCTCTCTCTCTCTCTCTCTCTCTCTCTCTCTCTCTCTCTCTCTCTCTCTCTCTCTCTTCTCTCTCTCTCTCTCTCTCTCTCTCTCTCTCTCTCTCTCTCTCTCTCTCTCTCTCCTCTCTCTCTCTCCTCTCTCTCTCTCTCTCCTCTCTACTCTCTCCCCACCCACTCTCACTCACTCACTCACTTGCTCACTCACTCACATGTAAATTTACCTGCTTTGCTTTGTTATATTTTTTTGACTCAACTTATACAGATTGCTACTATATTTGTTAGCAAAGATGTAGTTGCTATGTAATGTTTGTCAATTGTAACATGCATGTGAATTTAGCCATACTTTTGGGCACTGGAACTGAACTGTAACTAAATGTACAAATGAAATGAATAGAGAGAGGTTCAACAGAGAGCCATATAACATCTGATATATTAACATGACTGTGATAGAAACTTGATTTTAAATATGCTCCTGGATATGTTTGTGTTTATATGTGTTTGTCAATGAAAGGATTACCAAAAGTGCATACTGGGGGTTATCTGAATTTAAAAAAAATTTCCTTTAAAAAAATCATTATGTAACAGAATGATCTGTA
This sequence comes from Stramonita haemastoma, assembly GCA_030674155.1. NCBI lineage: Eukaryota > Metazoa > Mollusca > Gastropoda > Neogastropoda > Muricidae > Stramonita > Stramonita haemastoma. The sequence continues at coordinate 7,791,303 of CM060325.1, read as the reverse complement.
TACAGTTATCATCCCTCTATCTTGGAGTGTTTTAGAGTGGAGGCAAAACAGGGAATGAAGCAGGACACTGTTAAAGTTTTGCTTCTTCTGTGCTACTTAGTTGAACGGGAAAAAGAACATGAATCAAACTAGATTGTTTTCTGTAAACATTTTACTTTGGACTATTAAGCTTTTAAAAGAAAAAAAAACTACTAAAATCAAATACGGAATTTGTAAGAATTGCCTGTTCTGGATATGCCGCTTTTCTTTGTTTTGTTTTTTTTTTTTCAATGACAAGTACATCCTTATAAGAAAACTTCTGTAAGTGAAAATATAACTATACACTTATTGCGTGACAATATTTGAATATAGATTTTATTAAATGATTATAAGGGAGTTGTAAAGTTTGGCTACCTGATGTCATTTTTTCCTCTACTTCTTATCATTATGATTAGTATCAGGCCAAAACTGGGGAATCAAGAGTCAAATTAAGGTTTCTTTTGAATCGGGTCAAAGTTGATTTCTTTGGCAGCGTTTGGGTTGTCATTTGGCTGGGCTTGACCACTCATAGTGTCCATGGAAATACATGTAAAATAATCTTCCTTACATTGTTTCAGACTTACCAATCATAGTGCACAAAAAAATATAATGACTGAATTTTTGTTGAATTTTTTTTTTTTTTGTAACTTATATTGTTAGTTGTGTGCTTAATTTTTTTTTATTTTTTTTATACAAACCAATTTTGATGGCATCTTTCATAATCTACAGGGTTGTTACTTTATTCACTTAGGCTGTAAAAGTGGAAACAGTTCTGTTGTTATTTTTATGGCATTTTTTCTGTAAAAGTCAGCAGCATTTCTTCATAAAGGAAAGTGGGGTATTTTTGGTTGGTTGGTTGGTGCTTTGCTAGTTCACATTGGCATAGCTGGGGAAAATGTTCACATTATTTACTAATTTACTGAACTCTGTTAAGAAAGCTAGTCACTCTAATACAGGTATGTAACACTGTTAACATTCTGTAACAAATGTATAGCCACCATGTTGACATATTATTTCCAGATGTGTCAATTTTCATGCTACTGAACAAAGGAACATTTAGCATTTATAACTAAAGGTCACTCTCTCATCATAGTCCAGGCCAAAAGCTTTGACTTGACTTGACTTATGCCTTTGAATTCCCTGGGGAACAAAGGAACAAAGCTTTGTTGGGTTTGAATGTCAGCAAAGTGCCAAGGCCAACATAATGTTATATTGCAGTGTCATTACTCTGTGAAATGTTTATGTTGAGTGCAGCCATCCATGACAAGCTCTTTACATTTAATTATAACAGCATGTATTCTCCATTAATGGAAAAAAAAAAAACAAACATTGGCTGAAAATGAAATCAGAGTATGGTCGCCTGCCTATATATGAGGTGCTTGAAAACTGTCATACATATGCAAACTTCTTATCCAGTTATACTTAATGATCTCACAGTGATTCACAGCTATGATGAGTGAGATGGAGCATAATTATTCCGGGTGACCCCCATGATGATAACCCATTTAATTTTGATTTGATTTTTTTTTTCCCCAGATGGATGTTGTTAGATATTTGAGGGTATTAGGAAGTGTTGGTTTCGAACCTGAAGTTGAAAGTTACTGGAGCCACACAAACTGAATTGGGTGGCAGTCCTGATACGGCTTCTGTGGTCAATAGGGCTGTAAACAATAGGGCATGGTGTGGTAGGATTAAAACTGGAAAATACACTTGACTACAACAACTTTCAGCAGTTGTAATTTTTTTTTTTTTTTTTTTTTGGGGGGGTGATTAATTATGACAGAATGCAAGCAACTTGCCTGGAACATCCAAAATTGAGTGACTAACTTGTGTAATCTCTAAAGTCTGCCTACCTTCTTATAGATCTACCTACCTACCTACCTACCAGCATACTATCTGTTTAGTAGTAGTGGTTGTGTGTATGTGTGTGTGCGTGTGTGTGTGTTTGGTGGTAACGGCACTTTGTGTTCTGATGGGTTTACTGGCAGGAGGTGAAAGCGGTGCTAGCTCTCAGTTTCAGAGTCACTCTTTCCTGGGTACGTACTCTCTCCACTGCTCTCTTACTCTCCCTACCCCCCCCCCCCCCCCCCCCCCCTTCCTCCCCAATTTCTGTGCTTTGCTTGGCACCCTAGTTTGGCTTTGTTTTATTTTGTTTTTTGACTGTACTTGCATCCTTGGCTTGCACATGTTGTAGTGCTGGTCTTTTTTGTGTGTGTTTGTTTTGTTGAGTTTTTTGCTTGCAGAGTATTTTTTTTCTTTCTTTTTTTTGTGAATGCTTGAATGGACATGCATTTTTTGCTTTTGCTTAGTTTTTGGTATTTTTAATGAAGATTTATTGTTGTTGTTGTTGTTGTTAGTACTGTTGTTTTTTTTCAGTGTGTAGTTTTGTTGGTTCTGTAGTTTTATGGTTGTTGAATTGTATGCTTTTTTGATTAGAAGTTCATTTCTCTGGATGTTTATTTAGAGTTGAATGAGTTGACTGTTGGCTTTCAGGTATTCTGTGTGTGTGTATGTGTTGTGTGTTGTGTGTGTGTGTGTGTGTGTGTGTGTGTGTGTGTGTGTGTGTGTTGTGTGTGTGTGTGTGTGTGTGTGTGTGCATGCTTGTATGTATATTTGTGTTTGTGTTGTGTGTGTGTCTGTGTATGTGCATGGTTGTGTTTACAAGTATGATGTACAAATATATGAATATTTTTTTGTTTTGTATACCTTATTAGGACTTGGTTTTTTAATTCTTGTAGAATGTTTTATATGAACTTTTTTGCATGGCCTGCCATTTAGAAAACAGAAAATTTATTGCACGGTTTTGTTTCTTTTATATTATTATGATGCTTACTTTTTTTTTTTCTTTTTCAAGGATCAAGCACTGTGGATGTGGGGAGTAGTGATGTTATTGTTGTGTGGTGTAGGGATGTGTGTGTGTGTGTGTGTGTGTGTGTTGTCTGTCTGTCTGTCTGTCTGTCTGTCTGTCTGTCTGTCTGTCTGTGTCTGACTGTCTACATGTGTAAGGATGGGGTGTAGAAGTCTAATAGATGAGGATGTGTACATGTAGTAGTAAAGTTTGTAGTGTGGTGTGTGAAGGATTGAGCATGTAGAGAGATAGCTTAGTGGTTAGAGCATCAGACCCGTGATCTTTAAGATGTGAGTTTGAGCATGAGTGACACTGACCTGTCTGGCCATTAAAGAGTTTGTTTTCCTGGACTTGTCATTGCTTCTATCTACATTCTTTGCTACTTGGGTCTTTCAGAAAGATCATCATCATCATCAAACTAGAAACCCAAGCCCAGTTTGGTAGCGCATGCATCGCAAATGACTAGATGTATGTTACTTATTGTTACAAACCTAGCTGTCTTTTGTTGAAGCAAGAGTGCTGCCTCCGCTCTCCCCAAAAGTCCTTCGGATAAGACTTTAAACTGAGGCCCCGTGTACGAACACATGCAGAACATCTTGCGCACACGTTAAATCCTGTTCCGCTTTTCGTAAGAGTAGGCCATCATGTGCCGGTGGGAACAGATGACATTTACAAATGCATACACACGGGGACTGGATGTAAAAAGCACAAGAGTGCTTATTCCATTATCCTCGATATAAAAGAATAAATCAAATCAAATCAAATCAGAGTAGGCTAGGTATGGCCTGTGGTAGAGAAGACATGATATCCAGTGTTTAGCCAGGCCTTCAGTGGTGTATTGGATCATGTGGGTGAACAGTCTGCCTTGGTGTCGATGTGGTGTTGCTTTTATGGGATATATTGTGTTCACTATGTACGACATCTTAGAAAATCTGACAGTTCATTCGTCAGTTTATCATCTTTCCACTATAAGTAATACCAAAGGGGAAAAAGTGGGTAGGTGGGAGGAATAAAAGGGATACAGACTGCAAGATTTCTTTGGTTGGGGTGGGGGGAGGGGCTGTAGAACGAAATGGTTAATAACGCAGGAGAGGAAACAGATAGTGGCTCAATTATTAGATCTTGTAGAAATTCAAGAACAAATGTAACTAATACTGTTCTTATAGACAAGTGTTAAAAGGAATTGAAAAACTGGACCATGCCTAAGTGACTGAAATTTCAAACAGAACAACCTCATCTAATAGTCATTGAAATGATCATGGATAATAATTATTTCTCAAAGAATTTTCTTTAATAATAATCTAAATGTGTTTCTCTGTGTGTGTGTGTGTGTGTGTGTGTGTGTGTGTGTGTGTGTGTGTGTGTGGTGTGTGTGTGCGTGTGTGTGCGTGTGTGTGTGTGTATGTGTGTGTGCATTCACGTGTGCTTGTACATATGTGTTTGTGTGCATAGACTGTCAGTTTGTGTGCATGCTAACACATCCACATTTTGCGCCTTGCTGTTACTTCATATCATTAGTACATTGACTTACTTTCTTTTTATTTTGTTTTTCTTAGTAACTTTTTTTTTTTCTCTTTTACATTTCGATTTTTATTACCATTATTGGATATTTCAATGGTATCTTTGTGTAGCTTTTAGAGCAACAAAGAAGGCCGAAAAGTCAATTATTGTAATCACTGTTGCAAATTGTGTCCAGTTTTGTGTGTTTTTTTTCATTTATCCATTTGTTTATATAACTTGATAAATTGATCTATTTCATTATTTTTTGAGACCATGATTACCCATTTGACCCATGGAAATGTCAGTTTCTGACTTACCTTGATGTGAAGATTGGCATTTTTCCACGCCCTTTTTTTTTTTTTTCCAATCCATCTCTTTTGTGTGTTTTTTGTTATTGTTATATTTTCAATTCTTTATATTTCTTATGGACCTGTTTTTCTGGCAATTTTGTTTTTATTTCTTGTTGGATTTTTTTTTCTCTCTCTCCCCCATCCCCTGATGCCTTGTTTCCAGTGATCCATTCCCAGTTTGAGCTCCATGCTTTCATCAGTACCACTTTTAACATTTCGCTTTTCAGCTGCAAAATGTGTTTTGTTTGTGCGTTTATTTTTTCAGATAAAATATGAGTTGCTACATACAATATGATAAGTATATTTAAAACAGTTTGGTAAAAAAAAAAAAAATCAACAAAGGCAAATATAATGCATATGTTGTGTTAGTACTTAGATTGTGTGTGTGTGTGGTGAGTGAGAGAGAGAGGGGGGGGGGGCTATTCTGTTGTGCTGTATACCTGCTTATAAATATCTCCGTGTTTGAGGTGCTGTTTTCTCTTGTCTTAGGTGCTCTACTATTTCAGTGTATAACACATGGACGAGTAGTTCTTGTACTGTTGCTTGCTTAATTGCAAATCATAGCTCATAATTTGGAAGTCTTTCACAAATTCAGTTTTATTTACTAAGCCTAGTAAGTCAGTTGCAGTTGCCGAGTTGGTTATTTTATTCATTTTTCTTGAGTGTATATATAATAATCATAAGGTCTGTTGTCTAGAATGGAGGAATGAACCAAAAACTCTCTTATTCCTGATGAAAATGTTGAGCTAGGCCCTGTGAGACCCACTTGGGTAAAGGTGCAGTGACTGTGCTCTCATTTTGTCCACCCAGTGATGTTTGCCATACCAGTTTATGTGCAACAGAAGTGGGGGGGGGGGGGGGGTGGACCAGGGTTTTAAAGGAAATGGAGGGGTAGGAATGGGCTTTTAATTAACTTTTAATTAATTAAAGAATGGGCTTTTAATTAACCTTAGTGTTATAGAAGAAGGAGCATTTTTCTCTTTCTTAGACAGTAAATAAAAGCACAAACACTCCATCATTTTACATACCATGTTTCAAGAAATCAGTTCTTGGTAGAGATTTTACTTGTAAGCAACTTTTTTAAAGAAGATTTTTGGAAGTGTTTTGTAAATTTAAAACAACAAAAAAAAACAAAAAAACAGCTGCCCAAAAACACCAAATAACCACCCCCCCCCCCCCCCCCCCCCCCCACACACACACACAGACTAAGAACAGCTACTGCCCACCCCAACCCTAAAGGTATACAAAACAAGAATCATTCATACAGCCATGTTACCCTCTCTTTGATTAATTTGTTAGGCTGGTTTTAAGGAATAAAAATAGGTTGCTTTTTTTAGCTTTTTTATTTTACGGAAGCAACTGGACATATATATTGAAATCATATTTTCACTAATATGACCTGAAATCTCTTATTCCTTTGATTTTGTGTACAATGTGTTTGAAATAGGTTGTTAAATCACATATTTTATAGCGCAGTACAGTGCATGCGATAAAACCATATGAAGGAAGTGTCACACTATTATAACCTGCAAATATGGAAGAAATTGAAATGTGATCATATTTTTCTGATCTTTTTCTTTTGTTGTTGTTGTTGTTGTTGCTGCTGTTGTGGAATCATTGTAGTATTTTCAATAGATGATAGATAACTTTCACTGTTTTTACAATGTTTCCATTTGTTGATCTTTAAATTAAACGTTTAACACAAAGGAATAGAAGACATTATAGTCACAAACTGCACAGTATGGCTAATCATAATAACATAGTTGTAAGGTCATGTAGTATTCATACTAACATAGTCACAGCAGATTTCGTGGCATGACATTTGAGCTGCTCTTTCCCAGGAGAACATATTGCAGGGTTAACTGTCCATCTCCGTCTCTCTTTCTATCTCTGTCTTTCCGTGTCTCTCTTTCTATCTCTGTCCATCTCTGTCTCTCTTTCTATCTCTGTCTTTCCGTGTCTCTCTTTCTATTTCTGTCTTTCTGTGTCTCTCTTTCTATCTCTGTCTTTCCGTGTCTCTCTTTCTATCTCTGTCCATCTCTGTCTCTCTTTCTATCTCTGTCTTTCCGTGTCTCTCTTTCTATTTCTGTCTTTCTGTGTCTCTCTTTCTATCTCTTGTCTGTCTGTGTCTCTGTTTCTGTCTCTGGCTCTCAAGGTCTAGTGGATGGGTTGAAAGTTTGGGCACAACTGCGGAATGAACTTTCCACTTCTCCCTGCCTAGGCACGTGCCTTGCCACTTGACCACTGATTGCAATTGCCCTTCAGGGATGATTAGAGTGTTTTAAACTTAACATGACTTGACTTAATCCTGTATTTAGTGTCACAGCAGCATTTGGTTTTTTTTTTAATTCTATTTTTTTGTTTGTTCCTTGGCCACAGATCTGAGGTTCACCAATGGTGAGATTTTTGTGTATGTGACTTGGTGGTGGTTGTTTTTGTTTTAACATTAAATTTACTGCATTCTAGCTTAAGGGATATTTTACTGTGAGAAAAAAAAAAAAAAAAGGGCTGCTCTCCTCAGAGGGAGTGCAATCCCTCTGTTTTGGGTCTCAGACCTTTTTAAGAATTTTATGGGGACTAGAATGATTGTCTGGTCTACATGCTGTTTTTGTTTTCTTCCAGAAGCGAACAAAAAAAAAAAGGAACAGAAAAAAATAACAAAAAATGTTGCATTACTGTTTAATTGCTCATAAACCCCCCATAAATAAACGGTCATTTTTCTGTCTTTGCTGGTTTTCGCAGACTTCGACGTGCAGTACTTCTGGAAGTGGACGGACTTCCTCAGCTACGTGGAGTTCACCTTGACCTTCACGCTGGCGGTGGGGGTGGTGACGTACCTGCTGCTGCGGGTGTCGCCCTTCGTGCAGCTGCTGGGCTTCATGGCCGTCTTCATGGAGGCCATGCTGGGCATGCCCCAGTTCTACAGGAACTTCCGCAATAAGTGCACCGTCGGCATGAGGTGAGGGTGGGGGCCTTCCACCTTTTTTTTTTTTTTTTTTTTGGTACTTCTGTAAGGTTTTCCTCAATCCACTTTTCTCTTCTCTTCAGAAGTTAAAGTCTGTCCCGAGCCTAAGGCTCATCAGGTCGGTGCTTATCCCGGTTTCTGTGGCGTTAAGCGACTGAGAGTCATAGACTCCCCCCCTGGATAGGACGCCAGTCTATCGCAGGGTTAACCCCCAACACAAGGTTGGTACCCCTTTTACACCTGGGTGGGGTGAGAAAATAGCCGTAAAGTGCCTTTTCCAAGGGCACAACGCCATAGCCGAAAGCTGGGATCGAACCCGCAACCTTTAGATTAGGAGTCCAACGCCCTAACCACTAGACTACAGCGGCGGCTTCTCTTCAGAAGTTTTAGCATAACTAAGGTTTTGACCCAATGTAGCATCTGAAAATAAAATTTTGACTTTGACTTTGACTCCAAATCATGATGCGTGCATTCTCTTGGTGTGGGCTTATACTGCTGTGATCTCTTGGCACACGCATAGTCAAGTCAAGTCAAGTCAAGTCAAGTCAAGTCAAAAACACTTTAATCGTCCCCTGAAGGGCAATAACGATACTGACAGGCATATTGATACGAATCATAATCAAAAGATACAAGAGAGCTTGACATTTCATATTTGTTCTAACGTTATACCTTCAAATAAAAATATCACAATACGCACTCGTAGGCGTGTGCATATACACATACATGCACCCACACACTCCACTTCCACTTTTTTTGTTTGTTTTTGTCACTTTGTGTTTATCTTACGGTTTCTTATATATATTTTTTAAAAATTATCTATTTGTTTATTTATTTATTTATTCTTTTACATCGAGGATGATGCAATAAGCACTCATGTGCTTTTTTTTTTTAGGCTTGTATCTTGCTTCATCACAGCATGAACAAAAGATCAAATGCTTGTTGGCACACTTTGGGGGGGGGGGGTTGTTTTACTTGTATGCCCCTGACCAATAGTCATATTATGTTTGTCTTGCTTTAGGTAAGCAAGAGCAACAGCTAGAATTGTTGAAAAACCTTCAGCTTCAGGGGGTAACGCCCCTTGACCCCCACAAGGGGCTCTGCCCCTTGACCCTGTCAGGGGGCATTGCCCCCTGAACCCCCATAACTTTTCAGGAAAAAGTGCTTTTTTTTTCCAGTACCGTGCCTGATATAGCAATAAGCATTCTCATATATATTTTTCTCTTTCTGTTACCATACACCTGATAAGGGCAGGGACTGGATGTAAAAAAGCACACGAGTGCTTATTCATTATCCTCGAAATAAAAGACTTTGCCTTGTCTTGCCTTGCCTTGCCTTGCCTTCTCCTTGCCTTCTCTCTCTCTCTCTCTCTCTCTCCTCTCTCTCTCTCTCTCTCTCTCTCCTCTCTCTCTCTCTCTCTCTCTCTCTCTCTCTCTGTCTCTCTCTCTCCCTCCCCTCCCTCCCCCCTCCGTCCCTCCCTGTGTTTCTCTTTAAATCAACATAGCACTCTAATATATATTTTTTCTCTCTCTCTGTCTGTACCACACATATAACCCACAGCCGCAAGATGGTGGCCATGTGGACGTGCGGGGACGTGTTCAAGACGGTGTACTTCATCGCGCGTGCGGCCCCCATGCAGTTCTGGATCTGCGGCCTGCTGCAGATCGGCATCGACATCTCCATCTTCATCCAGGTCCATCTCTACCGCGCCAACGCCGCCCCCGTCATGAAGAAAACCAGCAAACCCGCCCTCAGCTGATGACGATGACGACGAGAGAGAGAGGTTGTTGAGAGTTGAGGATTATGAGAGGTTAGAGGTTGAGGATTGGGAGAGTTGTTAGAGGTTGTATGATTGAGGGTGGAGAGTAGTTGTTAGATGAGGATATGGAAAGAGTTGTAGGGTTTTTAGAGGTGAGGGTGTATGAGTTTTGTAAGTTTGTTAGGGAACGAGGCTATTTATGATGAGAGTTAGAGGTTGAGATGTATGGAGAGGTGTTAGTGGTTGAAGTGTTGAGAGGTTGATAGAGGTTGAGGAGTAGTGAGAGGTTGTTAGAGGTTGAGGAGTAGAGAGAGGTTGTTAGAGGTTGAAGGGTTAGGAGAGAGGTTGTTAGAGGTTGAGGAGTAGGAGAGAGGTTGTTAGAGGTTGAGAGTAGGAGAGAGGTTGTTAGAGGTTGAGGATAGAGAGAGGTTGTTAGAGGTTGAGGATTAGTGAGAGAGGTTGTTAGAGGTTGAGTTATGAGAGAGGTTGATTAGAGGTTGAGGAGTAGGAGAGAGGTTGTTAGAGGTTGAGGAGTAGGAGAGAGGTTGTTAGAGGTTGAGGAGTAGGAGAGAGGTTGTAGAGGTTGAGGATGTATGAGAGGGTTGTTAGAGGTTGAGGATATGAGATGAGGTTGTTAGAGGTTGAGGAGTTAGGTAGGAGAGGTTGTTAGAGGTTGAGGAGTAGGAGAGAGGTTGTTAGAGGTTGAGGAGTAGGAGAGAGGTTGTTAGAGGTTGAGGATTATGAGAGAGGTTGTTAGGGGTTGAAGTGTATGAGAGAGGTTGTTAGAGGTTGAGGATTAGAGAGAGGTTGTTAGGGGTTGAGGAGTATGTTGTTAGAGGTTGAGGAGTAGGAGAGAGGTTTTTAGAGGTTGAGGAGTAGGAGAGAGGTTGTTAGGGGTTGAGGAGTAGTTGTTAGAGGTTGAGGAGTAGGAGAGAGGTTGTTAGAGGTTGAGGAGTAGGAGAGAGGTTGTTAGAGGTTGAGGAGTAGGAGAGAGGTTGTTAGAGGTTGAGGAGTAGGAGAGAGGTTTTTAGAGGTTGATGGTAGTAGGAGAGAGGTTGTTAGAGGTTGAAGCTTGTGAGAGAGTTGTTAGAGGTTGAGGAGTAGGAGAGAGGTTTGAGTAGGGAGAGGTTGTTAGAGTTGATGATATGCTGGAAGGGGTGTGTGGTTTGGTTTTTTGGGGAGGTAGGGAGGGGTATGGGGGTTTTTGTTTTGGGTTTTGTTCTGTTTTTTGTCTTTTTTTTTCATGGTTTTTGATTTTGTTTCGTGGCTTATTTTAGTTGTTATAATCGGGTACTGAGTCACTGAGTCAACTGTGGGTTGTTTTATGTTGGTTTTTTTTTAAAAATAATGTGGTATAGTGTGCTGTAATATGGGGATTGTGGTTTTGTACAATATCTGGTTCGTTTGTGTGTCTATGGGGGGGCATGCATGTTTGTGTGTGTGTGTGTTGTGTGTGTGTGTGTGTGTGTGTGTGTGTGTACGTACGTGTGCTTGAGCTGTAGCTTCACTCCAGGTAGAGCTGTGGCAAGTTTTTTTGTTTTTTTATTCAGTTTTGTAAACAAAGCTGGCTGCTGTGTTCTGCATTAAAATTCTTGCCAGTGCTTTTGTTTTCATTTTTTTTACTTGTGTTTTGTGTTTCTTTTTTTAGAATTTTGTTTTCTTTTATTGATCAAATCATCCTCATCATCCATCCATGCTTTTTGTGTGTGTGTGTGTGTGTGTGTGTGTGTGTGTGTGTGTGTGTGTGTGTGTGTGTGTGCTGGCGCGACGCATGCTCGCATGAGTGTGTGTGCACACACACATGTGTGTGTAATTCTTTGTTAACCATATCCATCTGGCCTTAACTCTTATTCCTACCTACTTCGTCTTATTAAGATATGCCACATGTAATCATTATCATTCTTTCAATTGATTATGGTTTCATTGTTACCTTTTTTTTTTATCCATGTTATCTCTAGTCCTTATACATGCTTCATTTGTGGGTGTGCTTTCTTTTCTATATTTTACCAGCTTATAACTACTGGCATTCCCATCCCTACTTATGAACTTTGTTATTTTAGAATTTACCCTCTTCATTTTTTTTTAATTGGTTATGACTATAACTAGGCTTGTTTGCTTGTTTTCCCATGTATTTTTTTGCCATTTTTTGGTTTGGGTTTTAAATATTTTATTTTATTTTTTTTTTTTTATAGGTTTTTTGTTTTATCTTCTTTTTCTTCATGTCATACTTGGCAATATGGAATAATATCAGGGCTGATATCGCTTCATGGTTGGTGGCTGTGATTATATTTCTAGTGAGAAATATATATAAACTGTGGACCACAAATTTGTAAACTTTTCTCTAGGATTGAAGAGATTTTTTGTGTGTGTGTTGATGTTTGTTGAGTGTGTGGACTTTTCTTTTTGCATTGAAGAGATTTGACATGTGTTGAGTATTATATATATATATATATATATATATATATATATATATTATATATATATATTATATATATTATATATATATATATATATATATATATATAAATAATTGTGTCAGAAGAGAACTAGGAAGAGCAAGAGGAGATGTTTTGTGTCTTCAGTGGTCGGTTGGTTTGTGTGGCTGGTTGTTTTGATGGGGTGGGGTTGGAATTGTATTGTTTTCAATATTATGCAAGAAAACTGATCAACTTTTCAGTCTTTCAGTGCAGTGCTATATATATATATATATATTACGTGTGTTAAAACATTAAACCCATAAGCTATGTGTCATATTTTCTGTCGTGAAGGGGAGATTGAGGGGCATTTTCTTCTCTTTTTTTTTGAATGTATAATGTTTGCCTCAGTAATTATATTGCTATACTGCCAGGAAATCCATATCCATGCTAAATATCAAAGAAACAAAAAGTGCTGAAGCAAGAGTAGTCTATGATTTGCAGGGAAATGTGTGACAATGGTAACAAAGATAAACATTAGTTTGACTAGAGCAGCTTTAAAACAAGGGAGATCATTTGCATCCACACATGCTCAAGATTTGAGGAACTTACTTCCCTTGTGGTGATGGCAGTGTTTTCAGCATATTCCATTGCCTGAGTTGTTGTAGGGGGGGGGGGGGGGGGTGGGTTGAGTCAAAGATTGTTGTACCAAGCTTTCCACAATTAATCAAGAACAAATTGGGTCTGTAGCAGTAAATCTGGCTTTTTGGGAGAGTGTTTGGACAGTGTCGCTTCTTATGCCCTATCATTATAAATCATTTCAAGTTTATTTGTAAAAATTTTGTGAGCAACTTTGACATCTCTTACATTCTACACTGGTAGATGCTGTAAATTCATGATAGCTGTCTATATGAGGGTTTGTTTGGGTTTTTTTGGTCTATATGAGTGTTGACTGTGTTTGTGCAAATATGTGTGTTTATGTAGGTATATGCTTGTGTGAGTGTGTGTATAGTATGTGCTTGTTTGAGTGTGCAAAAAAAAAAAAGTGACTGTGTATGTGTGTGCTTTTGTATTTTTGAATGAATTTTATTTCCACACTTTTGGTTGTTAATTTTGTTGTTGTTGATTGTTTTGGTTTTTAATTTCTTTAAAATGAAAAGAAAAAATGCAAGTTGCTGATTTTGCTCATATCAATGGTTTGCTATTCATTTGTTGTTTATTCAAATTTTAAGTATGGTCTCAAGATAATGACTGAATAATGTATCTTAGTAACATGAATGATGTTTGGCATTTCATGGGTATATGCACAAATTTTATAAATGGAATATCTGGTCTGTTAAAATTCAGTGTGTTTGGTGTGTGTGTGTGTGTGTGTGTGTGTGTGTGTATTTGTTTGTTTGTTTGTTTGTCTGTGTGTTTGTGTGTTTGTCTGTGTGTTTATCTGTGTCTGTGTGTGTGTGTGTATGTGTTTTAGTGTACATGTGTGGAGATGAATATGTGCTATTTTTTTGTTTTAGATAGGGACTAGCAAGATGAATGTATTAATTACTATTATGCATGACCAGTCATGAAAGAAAAAATCAATCTACTGTGCTCAACCATTAATGAAAGTACATTATGCATATAACTGAAGAAAATACAAAGCATATTGTTATGTAAAAAAGTTAAGGTAAGGACATGTACAAACATAAAATAGTCTTTTACCCAGGGTAGGTGTCCCTTCTCAAACTTGCTATGATGCAGATATATATTTTCTTAAGATTATATATTCTTCAGAACATAGCAGAGCAGGAAAACAAGTGCAGGTAACCAGTTACAGTTTTCTTCACAAACAAGAAAAGGACTCCCGCTGCAGGATGGTTCTGGTTTTTTTTTTCTAAATCAGAATAGACTTTGAGAGCTGAGGTGAAATGATGGGATATTTACACTCACTTAACACACACACACACACACACACACACACACACAACACACACATGCCTGGGGGAAAGCAAACATAAGTTGCACAATATGATTCTCGACTAAAATGAACAATCCTCATTAACCCTAAATACCATTTTTATACCATTTTTAGCTTTATGGCCTTTTCTATACAAAGCATCAGCATAAAATTCTATTGCTTTCAGTGTATGTTCAGACATTTTTTTTCTAGACCCACCTGATTAAAATCTTTAGATATATGAAACCTTTGATTTTGATTTTCTGCAAAATGGCCACCACTGAATATTAACTTTGAAATGATAATAAAATCAAAACTAGCACAAATTTTTAGAATATGTTTGGGGTTTTTTTTTCATCTTTTTCACTGATTTCATTTATATGGTATGGCTGCAAAATCACAAAATGTGTAAAAACTCCATTAATCAATTTCATTTTTCTCAAGCACTCTCAGATATATTCCCAGAAATATATCCAATAAAAATTCTTAAAGTTACTCAGAGAAAAATGTTCATATCCGCCTGTCATTTCATAACAGTCAGAATTTGAAACAGCAACATAATTTTAGCATAAAAATGACCTGTGTCCCACATAAGTTCCACTCTCCAACACACTCATACGTTCTGCATAATATATCTTTGTCTGCCCGAGCCTCTGCACTTGCCCTGTTTCGCTACACGTAATGTAGTGTATAAAGTGTGCGTCGGCCTGAATAGCTGAAGTGTCTTGTGACCAAGAGGGCCTGGGCTTTTGCTTTGATGTGGCATCAGCACGCTCTGAAGCAGGGTTTGGAGTGCGTTCTTGAATTGGCCTACATTTCGTGAGTGGGGGGGGGGGGGGGGGGGGGGGATGAAGCATCAAGTTCGAGGGGAGAGAGATCGTGTTGCTGCTACCACGAGATGAGTTTTCAGTACAGCATCCGCCTAGAAATTTGTCTCTAACGCAAGACAGCTAGCTACTATAAGTCTGGAGAGTGTATGGCATCAGGGTTATGTCATGTACTGGTTGGTAGGTCAAGTAAAGCATGGTGAAATGTCATTGAGTGTAGAGTAGAGGAATGGGTGGAATAGTTCAAGGTATGGAATGTAGATTTTAAGGACTGTTTGTAGCTGAGGTATATAGGTATACTGAAAATGCAGACATGCAATACAAGTGAGTAAAGATGTAGTTGTGCGCATACACATGGCATGCATGCACACATGGACTTCCATGCACACATACTTCATGCACTTTGGGACATGCTTATGCATGTATGCAGTCACATATGCATGTTTGTATGCAGTTACAAGCAAATGCAACACACACACACATACAATAACACATACACACACACACACATCAACACACACACACACACACACACACACACACACACACACACACACACACACACACACACACACACACACACACACACACATTAAAAAATAGAAAAGCACATAGTCCATTTTGTCAAATTCTTATACCAAAAAAAACTCCAGGAAATCCAGGACAAAGAATTTCTGTCACCAACAAAACAAATCCTTGCCACTTGCATTACCCTCAGTGTGTGTGTGTGTGTGTGTGTGTGTGTGTGTGTGTGTGTGTGTGTGTGTGTGTGGTGTTGTGTGTTTACACATGCTGTGATCATGTATTTGGTTCAGGATAGATGCTGTTAAGTTTTAATCTTCACACAAGTAGCATATTCCTTTCATCATTGTATGATCTTTATAGCAGCATCTTCACTAGTAGAATTTCTCTTCATTTTTATATGATCTTTTTCACATCATCATCAAAGCACATTCTGTTAAGCCACACAGTCATATGAATCAGGAAATGGGACATTTTTCGTCATTGATTTTTAATTTTTTAATTTTTCTGTAGCGTTGCTTTTGCATACTGAAAATTTATTTGCTTAGAGGTGGATTTCTGTTGGACAGCCTACAGTCATAGTAGATTTCTCTGCAGGAAATTCAGTCTTGTACCCAGTAAGAGAGTTTTCCACAGACCAGAGGCACATCATTCCTCCCTGTATGTGCATATAAAAAATGTTTGCTTCTTTATGAGAGCAGCTTTTATTCCGACAAACTTTCGCCACATGTCACACTCATTGCCATAGGCATTTCTATTTTTTTACATACACTAAATTTATATCGCACACATGACCTAGGTATATCATCTCATTCAAAAGACTAGCGGCCAGATCACCCCCTTTGTCAAGTGGATATGGGGGGTTGGATCAAGTCTGTGAAATTTTGCTTTCTGGTAAGATGTGTTTTGGGGAGGGGTGTTATTGCTGTATCACCAATCCATGATGCACTGATCAAAATCCACAAAGGCCCAGCAGCAGTGCAGGGACCCTTAGGCTGGTGGCCCAATGGCAGCCTGACCATGATAGGCTCTGTGTTGCCTTTTGGCTCTGAGGATGTGGCGTGGCAAGGCCAGGTATTGTTGGGGCAGAGGATTCAGAATGAGAAGTGTGGGAGCAGCAGGACAGGAACATTGCAGATGGTTAGGCAGCAATATATATATATATATATATTATATATATATATATATATATATATAAATATATATATATGTGTGTCTGTGTGTCTGTGTGTGTCTGTGTCTGTGTGATTTTATATTTTAAAAAATTTTAGTTCTAAATCATACAAGAAAGTTCCAGAAATTACCTTCATACTTACTTCAGCCTTTTCTGCCTCCCGCCTCCCTCTCTTTCCTCCCTACCCCCACCTCTCTTTCTTTCAAATATATTTTTTTTTGCATTTTAAAAAAAATCTTGAGCAAACACCCTTAAAGCTGCTTAGGAAATGCAAGTAAGCCAAGGCCAAAGGACGTACGATTATCAAAAGAGTGAGAGTTTATCTATACATCCCTATGTCAAGGGCGATTCTTTATTGTTGATTTGAAAGCACATTTGTAGAATGTGAGTGTATGTATATATATATATATATATATATATATATATATGCATGTGTCACAGAGAGAGAGAGAGAGAGAGAGAGAGAGAGAGAGAGAGAGAGAATGATGCTTATTATGATGTTTATTATGATGTAAAATCAGAAGAAACCACATACTCAAATTTGCTAACTTTGTTTGAAATACTTTTCACACACACACACACACAACATATATATATATATATATATATATATATATATATATATATATATATATATATATATATATATATATATATATATATATGTATGTGTGTGTGTGTGTGTGTGTGTGTGTGGTGTGCGCGTGTTGTTTAAAAGTGTTTGTACTTTAGGATAAAATATATACTAGTACCAGATATAGAGACTGGCCTTTATTTCTGCTTGATACCTCTCGTGTTTTAAGAATGGATTGAAAAAGAAATTATTTTTGTTTTCATTTTATAACTTGTGGTTTCTATCTGTAGAAGATGGTATATTATAAAGTGTAATTTGAATGCATTGATTGTGTGTGTGTGTGTGTGTTTTGGCAAGTTTTAAAAAAAAAAAAAAAAAAAGTTTTGTGGGGTACATTTTGACTGAATGATCAGTATTGTGAAATCGGTCTTTTCTTTTTCTCTTTTGTTCTGCATTGTCCTTTATTTTGCAAACTTTTCATGGAGTCACAACTGGTGCTGACAATCTAGGTAGAAAAATTGTTGAAGTTTTTTGTGTGTATGTTTAGGGGGGCTTGTAGTGTAATATGGGGCATGTAAATACTATTTGCAAATGGGGGCTTGTCAAGAGGGAAATTGTTTTTGTCGATTGTGTTGGCATGTTTTCTGGAAAAAGGATTAAGCATTTTGTTATTATAGTTTAGACATATTCTTATGCATTTTATTTACTCTGTCTCTGTCTGTTTGTCTGTCAGTCTGTCTCTCTGTCTGTCTATTTTATTTACTCTGTCTCTGTCTGTTTGTCTGTCAGTCTGTCTCTCTGTCTGTCTGTCTGTCTCTCTCTGTCTTTGTCTGTCTGTCTGTCTGTCTGTCTGTCTGTCTGTCTCTCTCTCTCTCTCTCTCTCTCTCTCTCTCTCTCTCTCTCTCTCTCTCTCTCTCTCTCTCTCTCTCTCTCTCTCTCTCTCTCTCTCTCTCATTCTTTTCTTTCTTTTTTTTCTGTGTGTGTGTGTATGTAGATTTTAACTCTGATGTATGAGTATATATAAATGTATATGTATGTATATATATATATATATATATATATATATATATATATATATATATATATATATATATATATATGTATATATATATATATCTATCTATATATGTATATATCTATCTATCTATCTATCTATATATATATATATATATATATATATATATATATATATATATATATATATATATATATATATACATACATATATATATATATACATGTCCCTTCTGATGGCGGTATTTTCAAAAGTGAGTAATATCCAAAGCTGTGATCTCTTGAATCCAAAATAGACCATGTGTTTGTGTGTGTATGTGTGTGTGTGTGTGTGTATGTGTGTGGCGTGTGCGTGCATATGTGTGTGTGTGTGTGTGTGTGCGTGCGTGCGTGTGTGCGTGCGTGTGTGTGATGTAAACCTTAGCCACGGGACCAAGTTTCACCTTCTTATCAATTTGTCAAGTATTATTTTTGGGGGTTGTGTGTTTTCCTTCTTTCTCTGTGAATGTTCATGACGACGACGTGGAATGGTAAATAAAAAGTTATTTTTGAGTGGCACGTGTTCTGCTTTTGGCATCATCTTGAGATTGTTTGTGACATCTTATTCTTTCCCTTCTTTTTTTTTTCTTTTTTTTTTCTCTGACTCACTCTGTCTCCCCCCCCCCTCCTTTTCTCTGTGTGTGTGTGTGTGTGTGTGTGGTGTGTGTGTGTGTGTGTGTGTGTGTTGTGTGTTGTGTTTTGTTGGGTGTGTGTGTGTGTTGTGTTTGTGTGTGTGTGTGTGTTTGTGTTGTGTGTGTGTGTGGTGGGCGTTGTGTGTGTGTGTTTTGTGTGTGTTTGTGTTTGTGTGTGTGTGTGTGTGTGTGCGCGCGCGCGCTGTGCGTACGTGTGTGCCCCTCTACAAAAACTTGTGTGATTAAGTGCATATGATATCCACACAAAAAACATGCCAGTGCAGCATGTGTGCGTGGCACACACACTTTAGCACTCACGCCCACCCACATACACTACTTGACTGTGAGAGAGAGAGCACTTGTCTGTTGCTGAATTTGAGGAAAATGACAATAAATATTTCCTTCTCCCTCTTCCCTCTTCCTGTCCATCACAATTCGCCTGTTGTTTGTTTTTGTTTTGGTGGTTTTTGTTGTTTTTTTGTTTATTGCTTTTTTTTTTTTTTTTGGGGGGGGGGGGGTATTTTTTTCAATATTGCTTTGTTTTTGTGTAGGAAGGTAAACTTGCATAAAACAGAAGAGCTTGATTCTAGGATCAACTCAAAAAAGGATTTGACACAGGGAAAAGTGGTATTGTATGCCGTTTTCAACCACGGCAAATTCGGCTGCTGCTGCTGAGAGAACATATTGATGCAAGGCAGTGCCACAGATATATGTGTATATTTTTCCCTATAATCATATTGATTATGCGATGAATCTTGTAGAGTACACAAATCAAAGCGCTTATACAAATATGTATATTTTTTTCCCTATAATCATATTCTGTTTGCAAAAGTTTAATTTTCTTATAAGAGTGACTGTTGGTTTCTTGTGGGATTTCTTGTTTGTTTGTTTTGGGGTTGGGATTTTAAGGGTTTGGGGTTTTTTTAGGAGGGGGGAGGGGGGGCACAGATTTTTGCCAGGGACAACGCTCTTGTTGCTGCTGGGTTCTTTAACGTGTGCTAAAATATGTATTGCGCACAGGGCCCTCAAGAAGCCCATCTGCAAGCGTGCTTAAAATTACGTGTGTGGGGGAGGGCAGGCTCAAACCTGCTGACCTCGGTCGTGTCGCGTGGCCCTCTAAAAACTAAGCAGTCCTGAGGAGGTCAAAGAGCACTTTTCCTTAATTATTTTCCTCCCCCCTTAAGGACATACTTGATGACCACTTAGATGTAAATAGAGAGAGAGAGAGAAAGTAGAGAGAAAAGTCTTTTTTTTTTTTTTTTTCGCAGACTGACTTGGTATTTCCCCTTTGGTGGCAAAGACTGAGGTCTAAATTTTTTGCATGTCTTCCTCTATTACTCTTTTGAAAGTTCCGGGGTGTCACTTTGCATCAATATTTGCATCACTGTTTGTCAATGGAGCAAACAAATGGAAGCACGCGTGCGTACATAATGTATGTACGTGCACACACATAGTGGAGGCGTGCGCGCTTGCTTGCTTGCTTGCTTGCTTGCGCGCACACACACACACACACACACACACACACACACACACACACACACACACACACACACACACACATGGGACATTCTTTGTTGATATTCTGAAATACAGAATTTCCAGAAAGTGGGGATGCTAATTTATACTGAAAGCGCATCTAGCATGCCCACGAGGGAGGGAAGAAAATGAACAACTAATCTAAAAAATAAAAAATAAAAAAGAAACTAAAAAAGCCAAAATCAGCGTTCGCTCTCTTTTACAAAAAAAAAAGAACAGAATATTCTTATTGCATGATAAATTATTGATTCGGTCAGAAACTCACCAATAACTTCAGGTGAAACATCACGGAACGGGATCTTTTTATTTTTATTTTTATTTTTTTTTTTTGCTTCTCTAAAACACACAAAGAAAGAGATCATAAACAATGATCATTCTGCAGCACAACTTGGAACAATTTTTGTACTCACCCAAACTTGTTTCTGAATGTTTTTTTTCTGCCTTCCTATTTTCGGCATTGACAAGTTTCGGCCTCTAAGAAAGTTTACTAGACTGTGTACAATGGTAAAAAGTTAATGATAAAGGTGTATGTGGTCGTATGGGAGCTAGGCCTCACAGACCTGAGCTTCTCTCAGGGGCCAGCATATTGAGGGCGACACCCATTCCTCTCTCTCGCTGCTTACCTTCCCTGAGCCTAAAGAGGGCAGATACCCATTTTAAAGCTGAGTGAACTGGGGGACTGTACTGAAGCCAAGAGGCGCAAACGGTCGCCCATCCGAGTAGTAATCAGCTCGATGCTGCTTAACTTTGGCTACTATGTCGTTCATAATTCTGCCATAGTGTCTAGCTGGACTGTCTCATACACCTACGAATGAAAGGTTTTCTCCGCCTCAGCAACCTTACTCACGCTATTCATTCCATTCCTGCTATTCTGTCTGGAACACTTTGCCTCAGGATCTCCATTATTCGTCTTCCCTCTCTTCTGTTAAAGGGCAGTTTGAAGACTCAGCTCTTCAAAAACCTCCAATCAAGTTTCTGTATCTCATGATTTACAGCTTCATTGAAAGTAGTATTGAAGTAATAGTAGTGGATGAAAACAAGTGTAGGTAACCTCTTACAACTTCTCAATCATTTTGAAAAGGATTTATCAAAGATTCAGTTGGGGAAAAAAACATAAAAAAAGAATATCTTTCAATGACAGCATTGTAGACATTTTTTTTTTTTTTTTTTTTTTTAGTAAGAACCATACCTTTGGCCTGACCTGACTCGAGTTTCGGCTCCTGGATGAACCCTCATCAGAGGTCCCGGCGATGATGAAGCTTCACCTGCTGTGGTATCTTACAGCGAGACACTTTTCAGAATTCAGAAGGGTCAATCGCATTCACAAGAATGTTTGATATTCCTGTTGCCTTTTTTAGGCAACGTTTTGAAAATATCTGTCATGTATGTGTGTGCGTGTGTGTGTGTGTGTGTGTGTGGGGGGGGGGTTATTCATCATTAGGTAATGGAGAAAGAGAGAGGGGGGGGGGGGGGATGAGTGAGAGTGATTCACACGTTTAGAGGGAACAAGTCGCCGGTTCGAACCCTGTTTGGGCCCGAACATTCACTCCCCTCCCCCCAATTCACAATACTTCGAGTAGTGAGTGGCCTGGCCGGGTGCTTGTCTTTCGGTTAAAATAATTTACCGAGGTTCCTGTGTGCAACATACATCCAGCGCAATGAATGACAAGAGCCCAGGAGAGTTATCCCTGGCGCAACTGTGTACAAAAGCCAAGAGATAAAATGAACGAGCAGACAGCATTAAAAAAAATAAAATAATGGGAGATGCTGATCTTGTGACATTGCTCACTTCTTAAGGACAACATTCCGAATTTTACGCAGGATATATATCCATAACTGAAAATGTATACAATACAATACAATAGAACGCAATACAATACAACACAACGCAATACAATACAACGCAATACAATACAACACAACACAACACAATACAATACAACGCAATACAATACAATTGAGCGCACGTAAAAGAACCCACGGCAACTAAGGAGTTGTCCATGACAATATTCTGAAGAAAAAAAATCCACTCTGATAGGGAAACAGATACAGTTGCAAACAGGAAAAGAAAAAAAGAGAGAAATGGGTAACACTGGTCTTATGGCGACGCGCTCTTCCCGGGGAGAGCAGCCCAAATTTCCCACAGAAAAACTTGCCGTGACTTAAAGTGGTATAAGGCCACAATAAAATGTGATGCGATGCGATGCAATACAATACAATACAATACAATACAATACAATACAATACAATACAATACAATACAATACAATACAATACAATACAATACAATACAATTCAATACAATCCATTGTAATGCAATGCAATACAATACGGTGTAGTACAGTACAATACAGTAAGAACAGCACAACACAGTACAGCACAGCACAGCACAGCACAGTGTAGCACAGTATACAGTACAATACAAACACAACACAATAGAATGCAACACAACTCAACACACACAATACAACACAGCACAATACACTACAATACACAATACAACAAACACAGCACACAACACAATACAACACAATACAACACAGCACAACACAATGCAAACAGCCGGCCATACATTGCCCTGATTACTAAGATTACAACAACAACAAAACACGGATATATAACTGAAGATCTCCGGGTGCATGCAGTTCAGTTTAGCAAGTCCCCCTGTAAGTAGCCTAAAGCCGAAGTGACAATGAAACAATAATGGAGCCCACGTGATGCATAGCAGGCCTTTTTTCTATTTTATTCTTTTATATCGAGGATAATGGGATAAGCAGTCTTGTGCTTTTTTACATCCAGTCCCCGTGTGTAAGCAGTTTTGTAAATATTGTCATCTGTTCCCACAGGCACACAATGGTCTACTCTTACGAAAAGCAGAACAGGATTTAACGTGTGCGCAAGATGTTCTGCGTGCGTTGGCACACGGGGCCTCGGTTTACCGTCTCATCCGGAGGGAGAGTGGAGTCAGCAGTGATGTTAACTCCAGGGGAAAAATCCTCTTGAACGGGAATGGAACTCGGGTTGTCAAATTGCGAGCGCAGTGTTCTGACCACTAGGCTATCCCATCCCCTAGAGACAGTGTGCAGACTTCAACAGGGCCCACCGCTGCAGTTGTTGTTGTTGTACGTTCCCCAGCTTAATTAACACTATGGGGGTCATCACCCAGAATGTGCAGTACCCTGACTCACTCATCCCACCTGGGAATCACTGTGAGATTGAATTTGCACGCTGAATGATAAGTTTGCGTACAGTATGACTGTTTTCAAGTACATCGCCACCATATAGGCAGCCATACTCCGACTTCAGAGGAACTGCTGCAGTGACAGTCTAGCCGCCACTGGAAAGCAACGCACCGCACTAATTACGCAATTAATTAAGCAACGCACTAATTACTTGTTGTTATTACTTTAAGTCAAGTCTTCAGGGGTGCCCCCACTGTCGCCAGACAAAGGGATAGATAGATAGATAGATAGATAGATAGATAGATAGATAGATAGATAGATAGATAGATAGATAGATAGATAGATAGATAGAAGATAGACATTACTTTAAGTGCTGTCGTCACAATGGGGACAGGATAGCCTAGTGGTCAGAACATCGCGTTCGCAGTCTGACGACCCGGGTTCAAAGCCCTTTCGAGGGGAATTTTCCCCTAGAGTTAACATCAATGCTGACTCCACTCCCTTCAAAAGTCCTGCGGATGAGACTATAAACCAAGGTATCGGCCCCGTGTGCGAACACACGCAGAACATCTTGCGCACACATTAAATTCTGTTCCGCTTTTCGAAAGTGTAGGCCATTGTGTGCCTGTGGGAATAGATGACAAAATGACAAAACTGCATACACAAGGGGACTACATGTGAAAAAAGTATATGAATGCTTATTCCATTATCCTCGATATAAAAGAATCGTTGTTTTTTTAAATGGACATCATAGCTGAGTGTTGTTGTTTTGTTGCTGTTGTTGCAACTGCATTTACGTCCCAGAGGAAATTTTCAATTTACAGACTGGATTGATGAGGTTTTTTTTTATCTTTTATATCGAGGATAATGGAATAAGTACTCGTGTGCTTTTTTACACCCAGTCCCCGAGTATATGCCGTTGTGTAAATCTTGTCATCTGTTCCCTGCCATCTGATATCATAAAGAGCCATACTTTTCAGTCCCGCAGGTCATGAAATCGTGGGTTCGAATCTCGGCAGAGGCATGTAGTAAATTGGTTGTAGAAAAAAAAGTCACAGGAAAAAAAGTCACAGAAAAAAAGTCACAAAATTGGGTAGGAAAAAAAGTCACAGGAAAAAAAGTCACAATCAGGTCAAACAAAGCCAAGTATAATCCAGTTTACAAAACACACACACGCAGCACGTACGCGCGCACACACGCACGCACGCACGCAGGCCAGAGAATAAAAGTAAAATAAGAGCAATATCATCAAGAAAAATTTGCAGTGCAGTACAATGCATACACACACACACACGCACGCACACACGCATGCACACACACACGCACGCACGCACGCACGCAGGTCAGAGAATAAAAGTAAAATAAGAGCAATATCATCAAGAAAAATGTGCAGTGCAGTACAATGCATACACCACACTCATACACACACGGCAGCACGTGACGACAACGCACGCCCACGCACCACGCACGCAAGCACGCACGCACGCACGCACACAGGCCAGAGAATAAAAGTAAAATAAGAGCAATATCATCAAGAAAATGTG
This sequence comes from Stramonita haemastoma, assembly GCA_030674155.1. Lineage (NCBI taxonomy): Eukaryota > Metazoa > Mollusca > Gastropoda > Neogastropoda > Muricidae > Stramonita > Stramonita haemastoma. The sequence goes on along the minus strand of CM060325.1, from coordinate 7,766,469 downwards.
CATTGGAGTACAATGCATACACACACACGCGCGCGCGCGCACGCCGCGTGCGCGCAGCGCGGACTCCTGTGACTTTTTTTCTGTGACTTTTTTTCTGTGACTTTTTTTCCTGTGACTTTTTTTCCAATTACCAGTAAATTAAGGGTGGGAATTTTTGTTGTTGTTGTTATTGCTGCTGTTGTTGTTACAATCTTTAGAGTCAACTTAAGGCGCAGATCTCTGCCAGTGCCTAAATTCCTTTTCAGTATATATACACATGTGGGAAAATCAAATATGCCCATTAAAATTCCTGCCGTTCATGTCAGCGTTGGGTGGGTTTCGCAAACATGAATATACCTGGCATGCATCCTGTACCAGAGGAGGGATGAGCTCCGCCAGGTTCAAATTTCCCCTAAAGACATTAGAGCTGTGCTCC
>CM060325.1:7756054-7761054 GCA_030674155.1 Stramonita haemastoma | reverse complement strand
CAAGCAAATCGTGAGGTTCTGAGTTCTCTTCCCAGTCTTCCCCTTTTTCCCCAGTTTAGCACACACAAAAATATCACACTAAATATTAAAGTCCTTCGTATGAATATAAACAGAGAGAGAGAGAGAGAGAGAGAGAGAGAGAGAGAGAGAGAGAGAGAGAGAGAGAGAGAGAGAGAGAGAGAGAGAGAGAGCATGCTACGTCTGATGTACAACCCCCCCCCCCTCTCTCTCTCTCTCTTTCTCTCTCTCTCTCTTGTTATAATTTTTTTTTATTGGGTTGTATATATATATATAGGAAGGAAGGTGGCAAGATGGTTAAGACGTTCGCCTGCCCATATGTAAACCGTGAGGTTCTGGGTTCGTACCCAGCTTCGCCCTTTCTTCCCAGTTTGACGAAAAAAATCGAACTGAATGTCAAAGTCATTCGGATGAGACTATAAATCGAGGCCCCGTGTGCGAACGTACGCAGAACATCTTGCACACATGTTAAAACCCCGTTCCGCCTTTCGGAAGAGCAGGCCATCGTGTGCCGGCAGCTAGGAGCGGATGACAAAATTATAAAGAAAACCAGCATGCACACAGGTGTCGTGTTTAGACACCATCCCTGAGGAAAAATCGGGGAGTTGGAGTCCCAAGGCGGCTCGGGGCTGTATATGGCAACATTCTGGTGGCTCCTGCAACGGTACTGGAACCATTCGTATCCGTCATTGCCTTTCCAATGGATCATTGCAGTGGCGTGGAGAGGGGGGGGGAGGTCTGCTGCATGGGTAACAGCTTGCTCTCCATACTTACCTACACAGGCTTTGCGCTCTAAAGACTAGAGCGCAACTCCATAGTCTTCCGAGACTGATGGGTGCCTACTACTAACTACTACTCTCTATATATAGTATAAGTCTGTAGCAAAACCTTTTTTGTTTAACAAAGCAAAATAAAACAAACAAACAAAAAATCCCCAAACTGTTGATTATATATATATATATATATATTCATTGATGATGCCCACAACTACACTAATCTTCTTTATTAATTGAGATCAATGATAAAGTGGTGGTAGGCGCATTTGTAAAGTCATTGGCGTAAAACCATGATGAGGATAACAGAAATGAATCTCCGTAGCACAAAAGGGGAGAGAAGGCGATGTGTTCCATGTGGATATTATTTCTATTTTGAGCCACAATCATACATCTCCAACACAGCCATTTTGACAAATCGCCAGTGGAAACTTTCAATAGCCATTGTACAATTCAGCTTTGCTCAGAAACTCTCTCGCTCAGACAGAAAACAGATGCCATGAAAAGTAGTCCAGGAACATTTTGCCTAAAAAGGGCCCTGACAAAAAGTAATTGCTTCGATTTTTTTTTCACTTGTTTTACGTTTTGGTGGGTGTTGTTGACCATCCCAAATGGTTTTAATAAAAATCTAGTGGCGGGATAAGATTTAGTTCTTGTTTAAAAAGAGTATTGCAGTGCAGCTGAGCTGAAAAGGTATTTCCCATTTGCGCTGCTTTGCAAGCTGTTCTGGCTGTCTAGTCAGGAATTTGTACACTTAATTGAGGCAGGTTTGTATGAATTACATTTCTTAACTAAACCTTTTATACTCTGACGACCCAATTTCTTTTTACTGGGGAAAACTAATGTAATTGCACTTCCGGTTTGCAAAATTTGGAAGTTTGCAAAATTGCCTCTGAGACCAGAACAACGGAGGCCACAGAATCAGAGGCAATTTTTATTATTGCATGATGATCAATGGTGATGAGGATGATGTAATGATGCTGCTGTGGAAGTGCATCCACATTGAGACAACTTGACAGGGTTGTACTCTACGCTTACTGTCATAATATATCCCGGCGTCAACCGGCCCGAGAGCTACAAACACCAGCAGTGTTGGTCAGGTAATTTGTGCAAAACTCTCAAATTCGCATCCGTAAAGTGGATGAAGCTCGACTGTGTGGTCCCAGTCTCCCCACTTAGACCATGATCTAGGAAAGGGAAACCTCCCCCCCCCCCCTGGGGGGGATTTTTGACTTTGTTTTTCTGAAAGCTTATGATGTTGGTAGAAACATTTGACATGTTACCCTCTGGGATACAGGTTATTTCAGGAGTGAGAGGTGTATTAACAGTGCATTTCCCCCTCTTTGCGCCCTATATTTAGGTTTTTGGGGTAGGGATGTTCACGCTGCGATTATTGCACAAAATCTGGCTTAACTTCTCATAATTTTATTGTGAATAGCATCTAGTATAATTTTCCCGATTATATAGGCACAGTTTTTTGCTGACATATTTAAAACAAAACTACAGTGATGACTTTAATGCGCGGCCGTCTGAACCGCACGCAGCTGAAATCTGTCTTACCACTCAACCACAGCCGAGCGCTGTTCCGTTCTCTCACCATCAGTTGAGCGGCACTTTCTCATCTCACGCCTTGTGTGTCCGGTGCCAGAAATGTATCCAACTATCAGTATGTTCCACAAAGTATGCACAAATAAGTCTAGATCAAGATGTTATTATTGATCAGAGAATGTCTGTAACACACAGTAAGTACTGCAACAGCCATAAGTATCATTAACCACAGCGCTTTGAGTCTATGATTTTTTTTAGTTTCTTTTTTTTTTCCTCAAGAAATTACACATAATATGCAGATCAGTCGCGCGCGTGTGCACGCGTGTAACACACACACACACACACACACACACACACACACACACACACACACACACACACACCCACAACACATTCAAGTGACACACGATAACATACATCTAAAAATAGAACAAGGCGTGGTCATAATTCGTTGTTCTTTTCAGTTCCGCGTCCTCCACCACAAACGTTGGGGATAAGGCAAACTGTTGAGTATACTTTTAGTATCCATTTTAACCATCATGTTTCAGGTTATTTTATTTTATTTATTTTTTATTTTTATTTCATTCTTTTATATCGAGGATAATGGAATAAGCACTCATGTGCTTTTTTCATCCAGTCCCCGTGTGTATGCAGTTGTGTAAATTTGTTCATCTGTTCCCACCCGCACACAATGGCCTACTCTTACGAAAAGCGGAACATGATTTAACGTGTGCGTAAGACGTTCTGGGTACGTTCGCACACGGGGCCTCGGTTTACAGTCTCATCCGAAAGACTTTTGAGGAGAGTGGAGTCACTGGCAAGTGTGCAGTCTCTCACTGAAAGTGTATTTCATCTTCCCCATGTGACGTTTCCTGTATAAAATGAACATTTCAACATGGCAGATGAACATCCAGTGACCTTCAAAAGTACACTTAAGTGCAAAAGAAAAACTTCCAGGGGTGGGAGAACTTGTATAATTCATTTCCAAAATAACAGAAAAGACTGTAACTCCACTAACTGAAGAAAGCAAAAAAAAAAACCTATCTTAAAGTCTCTTCACTTGAGACGTTCTTCAGATGTGGCATGTCATAGACTAGACGAGATTTGTAATTGTATTCCAGGAGACCTTGACTTTACACGCCATGGTTATCACAGAAGCTGTTATGCACGGTTTACAAGTGTGAAATTTGCCAGGAAAAGAAAGCGTGAGACAGGTAGTGAAGATGTTGCAGGACCATCAAAACCTAAAGGACTGTCGCTACTTCAGGCCCATTGCTTCCAAAAGACAGTTGCATTTTTTGCAAGAAGAAATTTAAAAAGAAAGTTTCAAAAGGGGTTCAATGTTTTGGAAAACTTGTAAAATGTATCACCAAGACAGCAGAACAGTCTATACAGGATGCAGCCAAAACTAAACAAGATGACATTTTCACTCATTATCAAGATACAGATCTTGTAGTACGTGAAGCTCACTATCACGAAGGTTGTAGAAAAGACTATCTGAGATGTGAAGACAGGCATGCTGAAACATCAACAGACCAGAAAACTACTGAGCGGCTACAGGCACACGAGAGGGCATTTGAGTACATATGCGAGTATGATGAAAATGCAATAATCAGAGGTTCACAGGTGGAGAGAATGACCATGCTAGGTGAGAAGTACTGTGAATACATGCAACAACATTCTCCTGACTTCTACAACCCAGGATACAAGACTTACAAACTGAAAGAAAAAAGTAATGAGACATTTTGGCTTCAGAATTCAATTCTGGGCTCCGAACCCGCAGTGATCTTATTTATTGTGATGAACTTGCCCAGGGTCAGGCAGTTGAGACAGCATTTGTGTCAGCAGCTTCAGAAGAAAGACGTCTTGAGGAATCTGCATATGTTCTTCGCTGATACATTATGGATGCTTTCAGGGCAACACCTGATATGCCATGGCCTCCTTCTGCAGAATTTCTTCAGTCTGATGCTGTTAAACCTCCAGATATTTTCACAGACTTTCTAAAAACACTGCTATCTGGAAAGAGTAGTTCTATGGAGCAACCCAAAACCACCAGATTGGCATCCTTAATTGCCCAGGACATATGCTAATCTGTGACAGGAAGGAAGTGGAAAATGCCTAAACATGTTTTGCTTGGAATGTCTGTCAGACATGTAACTGGCAGCTCTGAAATCATAAGTCTGTTGAATAGGTTTGGTCATGTTGCTGGATACAAAACCATTGTGCGACTTGAGACTGCTATGGCCAATTCTGTACTTCAGTGCGCAAGTCTTCTTCCTTCAACAGTGAGTTTGACAGAGAACAAGGTTATCCATTTTTGCTGGGATAACTTTGACCTGAACGAAGAAACTCCATCAGGAGCCAACACCACCCACTCCACTCATGGCATTGTCATTCAAGAGGTTACTGGGGACACAATGCCTGACACTTTTCTGTCTCAGACAGAACCTCCTCCTCATTATCAGGACTGCCAATGCTCAGTGCAGTATGAGCTACATAATGTTCCTCCATGCTTTGAAAAAGTAAAGGCAGAACCTAAGTTGCATGTTGTGGAAACTCATTTCTCAAACACAGAGGCAGTCTACAAAGCTCAAATTGCTGATTTTTGGTGTGTTTTTTTTTCTCCAGATTCTAGGCCACAAATGGAAGTCAACTTGTCCC
>CM060325.1:7746054-7751054 GCA_030674155.1 Stramonita haemastoma | reverse complement strand
ATCTTTAACCCCCCCCCCCCCAATCAATTAGACGTTGAGTGGTGGGGATAGTCCGGGTACTAGTCCATCGAATGAGATGCTACACCTAGGTCCTGTGTACTAGGCAAAGTGCACGTACGGAAAACCACCAAACACAATGCACCAAGAGCGTTACCCTGGCGACAATGTGTAGGAAAAAGCCACTTTCCTAAGGAAATATTACACATACAAACAGGATTTCAAAAATGAGTGAAACTGCTCTTGTGGGAACGTGCTTTACCCAGGGGTGATTCGACTTTCCACAGCTGCATGTAACATTTTTCAGGCATGGAGAAAAACGTTCACAGCGATGGGAACAGTCCATAGGAGATAACCCGGTAAACCAAGCTTGTATGGCCCACGAGAGGAGCTGGACAGGACACGCCATTTTGTTTCCCAGACATGTCCGACAGTGTTGAAGGCGAACGAGAAAGGAAAAAGACTATTGGGTGCAGTGAAGGGCCTGATTTGTTTCCTCGCTCAATGCAGGACGCGATAGTCTGCTGCAGGACTTTAAAAACAGAGTTGTATGTTGTTCTTGTTGGTGAAGGTTCACCATAAAAAAAGGTAAAGGTGTCCCATAACCTATGTGGTCGTCTGGGAGTACTCAGTAGGCATCAGAGACCTCAGCTTCTCTAGGGGCCAGCATATTGAGGGCGGCGCTCATCTCCGCTCCCTCGCTGCTTTACCTTCCCTGACCCTGAAGAGGGCAGGTACCCATTTACAGTTGGGTGAACTGGGGAACCGAACTGAAGCCAAGGTGCGCAATAGGTCACCCATTCAACTGGTAACCACGCGCGATACTGCTTAATCTTGACAGGTGGAAAGCGAGTGCTCTGACCACTGAGCTATCCTATATACTGTGGTGAAAAAGACTGGCCCTCATGATCACAACGACGCTTCAGCTACCATCATTAACTGAGGAACAATAATCCATACACCCATACATTAGCAACGCCATCAGATCATATGAAGAGCTCTTGACTTCAGTGAAAAAACGTGAACCAGACGTCGTATGGGCACGTCACATGAACATCTGGACCGGCCAAAACTGTCCTACAGGGAACAGTACAAGGAGGGAGACGAAGAGACAGACAGAGAAAACGATGGGAAGACAACATCAGAGAGTGGACTGGCCTTGGGTGGAACGATTTGCTACAGAAAGCAGAAGACCGGGGAGTGGAGGAAGCTGGTTGCAAGATCTTCACTGGTGTCAGCACAGTGTACAGGAGACTACGGGATAGGTGAAGGTGAAGGTGAACCTATACATTAGCAAATCCGTACAAACATTCCATAGATTAAAAAAAAAAACAGTCATAAAGAGAGTGATTAACATCCTTAAAGAAAGCTTGCCAATCGGCCAAAGTCAAAAGCTGTGTCCGTTATTGATGTCAGCTAAGTGCCATGGCCTACATTAATTAAAACGTTGTTATGTTGTCGACAGGGGACGGACGGGATAGCTCAGTGGTCAGAGTGCTCGCTTTCCCCCCAGCCAATGTTAAGCAGCGTCGAGCGTGGTTACCAATGGGATGGGTGACCGTTTGCGCGCCTTGGCTTCAGTACAGATCCCCCAGTTCACCCAGCTATAAATGGGTACCTGCCCTCTTTAGGGTCAGGGAAGGTAAAGCAGCGAGGGAGAGGAGATGGGCGCCGCCCTCAGCATGCTGGCCCTTAGAGAAGCTGAGATCTCCGATACCTCGCTCCCCCACGACCACACAGGTTATGGGACACCTTTGTCTTTTTATATTGTCGACTGTTACCTTGATAATGTCTTCAGTTATGGCATGTTCTTAGCATAACAACCAGCAGTTAACCAGCAGTTTCCTATACCGATAGGAAAAACAATCTTTGACATCAGAGTACGGCTGCCTAAGTGATGAGGCACGCGAAAAGAGTCACATACGCACATTTATCATCCAGTACAGTGTGTAAATAATACATAATGGTATGTGGAATTTACGGGGCGGGATAACTCAGTGGTTAGAGCGCTCGCTTTCCGCAGGACAAGTTAAGCAACATCGAGCGTGGTTGCCATTTGGATGGGTAACCGGTTGCGCGCCTTGGCTTCAGTACAGTCCCCCCCCCTGTTCACCCAGCTGTAAATGGGTACCTGCCCTCTACGATCCCAAAGTTATGGGACACCTTTACCTTTACCTGTATGGAATTTATTTACCGTTATATTTTGTCAAAACAAATCAAAGGCCCTTACATTCAACCTATTCTTTCACATACAACCAATCAGACATCGTTTTAAACAAACTCAAATTCACGCGCACCGCCGCACCACACACAACACACACACACACACACTTAAGGTCCCACGGTGATTTCGAGGTAGGATAAGTGAACCAGAGTGTATACTGTGAAAGAACCACAACAGAGTATAAAGCTGAGAAGCGTGCAACTGCAGCAGCAACAGCAGCAACAGCAGCAACAGCAGCAGCAATAACAGCAACAGCAACAATAAAATCTGATCCTTCGGGTGTTTTGTTCATCTTCCTGCAGAATATCAGAAAGCCATGAATCCCTACAGCAAATCTGGCTTATGTAGGGTTGGGTTTTTTGGTTTTGAAATTTTTTGTTTGGTTGGTTGGATTTTTTTTTCCTTCCTGGGCTAGAGCTCCAAGGTTCACCAATGGTAAGTCTTGTTGCGTTATAAGACCTTTTTCGCCCACCATTAAAGTAGCCATAGAAGACAGTCTCACAGGGAACAGTAAGGGGAGGGAGACGAAGAGGCAGACAGAGGAAACGATGGGAAGACAACATCAGAGAGTGGACAGGCCTTGGGTGGAACGACCTGCTACGGAGGGCGGAGGACCGTGGGGAGTGGAGGAAGCTGGTTGCAGAATCTTCAGTGGTGCCCCCACGGTTCACGGGACTACGGGACAGCACAAGCACAAAGTAGCCATATTCCGACTTTGGAGACAATGTCGAAGCACACCACCAGAGTGCATGTGTTGTTTATGTGTTTTGCTTGATTTTGCTTCGTTTTGTCATCCAATCTTACCAGCACGAATAGCCTACTCTTCAAAAAAAAAAAGCAGATCAGGTTTTAACGTGAATGCAAGATGTTTTTTGTATGCGTCGTTAGCACACACAACCTTTTGTTTATAGCCTCATTCAGACGACTTTTGGGGGAGTGGAGTCAGCGCTGGTATCAATTTCAGGGAAGGAGGGGTAAAAGGGGGGGGAGGGGGGGGGGGGGGGGGGGGGGGGGGGGGGGGCGGGGGGGGGGGGGAGCCCTTGAATGGTTGTTGTCTCTGTGGTGGCTTGATCCCAGGGCGACAAATCAATCGTGAACTAGCGCAACCCTCTTACCACTTGGCTACCCCCCCCCCCCCCCCCCTGCCAAGCTGAAATAATCTGTTACTTACATCCTGGAAAATGCTAGTATTATCTGATCATGTTGAATATGCATGTTAATGATTCTTATGTCAGACAGACCAGTAAATAGAGCGATTCTTTTTCATGTATGTTACAGAAACACACCAGCGAGAGAGAGAGAGAGAGAAGAGAGAGAGAGAGAGAGAGAGAGAGAGAGAGAGAGGAGAGAGAGAGAGAGAGAGAGAGAGAGAGGAGAGAGAGAGAGAGAGAGGAAGAGAGAGAGAGAGAGAGAGAGAGAGAGAGAGAAGAGGAGAGAGAGAGAGAGAGAGAGAGAGAGAGAGAGAGAGAGAGAGAGATTCTTTCTTCGTATATGTGAGACAGACACACCAGTAAGAGAGAGATTCTTTCTTCGTATATGTGAGACAGACACACCAGTAAGAGAGAGATTCTTTCTTCGTATATGTGAGACAGACACAGTAAGAGAGAGATTCTTTCTTCGTATATGTGAGACAGACACACCAGTAAGAGAGAGATTCTTTCTTCGTATATGTGAGACAGACACAGTAAGAGAGAGATTCTTTCTTCGTATATGTGAGACAGACACACCAGTAAGAGAGAGATTCTTTCTTCGTAATATGCAGGACAGACACAGTAAGAGAGAGATTCTTTCTTCGTATATGTGAGACAGACACAGTAAGAGAGAGATTCTTTCTTCGTATATGTGAGACAGACACAGTAAGAGAGAGATTCTTTCTTCGTATATGTGAGACAGACGCAGCAGTAAGAGAGAGATTCTTTCTTCGTATATGCGGGACAGACACCAGTAAGAGAGAGATTCTTTCTTCGTATATGTGAGACAGACACAGTAAGAGAGAGATTCTTTCTTCGTATATGTGAGACAGACACAGTAAGAGAGAGATTCTTTCTTCGTGTATGTGAGACAGACACAGTAAGAGAGATTCTCTCTTCGTGACCTGGTAGCAAGTAGGCCTATTTATCATTATTTATTTTTTACATCAAGGATAGATCTAATGGAATAAGCACTCATTTGCTTTTTTTACATCAGTCCCGGTGTGGATGCAATTTTGCTAATCTTGTCATCTGTTCCCACCGGCCTACACTTTCGATAGGCGGGACAGGATTTACCGTGTGCGCAAGATGTTTCTGCGTGGGTTCGCACAGGGACCTCCGTTTATATAGTCTCATCCGAAGGACTTTTTGGGAGAGTGGAGTCGGCCCCAGTAAGAGCTAGAGGGAGATTCGTATGTTTGACACACCAGTAATAAGAAAGAGATTTTTTCTCTGTGTCCGGGTAGCCAGTAGGCCTATACTTACTTAGGTCTTTTCTATTACTACAGAAAACGGATCTTAGTTGTCTTCTTTGTGCATAACCTCAGAGTTTTTTTTTGATATTAGCTTATACTTCCGGGATTTCGATTGGCCTTATGCAAGTGTGTGTGTGTGTGTGTGTGTGTGTGTGTGTGTGTGTGTGTGTGGTGTGTGTGTGTTTTGTGTTTGTTGTTGTGTGTGTGTGTGGTGTGGTGTGTGTGTGTGTGGTGTGTGTGTGTGTGTTCTTCAATATAACGTCTTTCCACTAAAATGATATTAGACGAACATAAGCATAAGCATAAGCACATGTGTGTGTGTGTGTGTGTGTG